>JBBPBS010000738.1:12793487-12807571 GCA_037974835.1 Cicer judaicum
AGTTTAATACAATATCTTATATTAATAAAAAATAAATAAGTATTAAAATCTATATATGCTTTGGTTTGATTAATTTCGACTTTTGAAAATAAATCCAAAATCTGATCCGATTAGTATAGTTTTTATAAAGAAAAATTCAAACACATTTAATAATATTCAGTTTTGTGTCGTTTTTTTTTTAAATCGAATTACAATTTTCTTTTGGATCAATTTTGATGTAAACATTCCTAATTATAACTATAAAAGAGAGAGAGACTTTGTGAAGATTTCCAATTTTATAATTTATTACAAAGTTATACATGTAAATGAACTTAGTGGTTAATATATTAATCAACAGATTTATACATATAAATGAATTCAATGGTTAATACATGTAATACTTAATTGTAATTTGTAAGCCACAATTCAAATCTAATTAGAATAGAGAATGTGTTTAATTTTTTTTAATAAATTTTAGAATATTGTGTTTACGTTTTCTAGAGTAATTTGTGATTCAAATTTAGTTGAGTCGTGCACTTAGAGCCAATTGATCTGTAGTGGTCGCCAATGCAGAGGATCCATATATGAAAAATACTAGTTTTCAACACTGTCAATGATAAAGACCACAATATTGGATATGCCACACAGTTTAAAGACCAAACTCGTGCATATCTATAAGTGTCACGGAATAGGATGCAGTGAGATTGTCTGTTGGACCACAACATTTTATTTTACATTATAAAGATAAAGGACATTTTTATCTTATGTGTATGTCATAAGAAAAACGTTATTGTCGTATTTCATTTCTTTCTTGCCATTGGACAAATATTGTTTGTCTCATGGAGTGATAAATGACTCGTGTGGACAAAATTTGAATCAAGAGCATATAGAAATAGAGAGGACGGGACCGAGTTAAAATCTTTAGAACGGGACCAAGTTGAAATCGTGAACTATTTATATGGTACACTAAAAAATTAATATATTTTTATATTATAAAAATTAAATCATCGATAATTGAATAATATATTATTTATATATTAAAATTTTAATTTAATTAATTTTAATAAATATTATGTAATAATTACATAAATACATTTTTTAAAAATTATTGATCAATAAATTCAAAACATTTAATTCTATAGTACGTGAAAATACGAACATATATTTGTATGGGAATCTATATCACTACGAACATATATCTATATAAACAATAATATTAACTTATTAACAAAAATAAAATGTACGAATGCTCATAATAAGACATAGATCTAGTTATGGGGTGAAATTTCTGGATGGAGTAGTTTGCACTATGGTGAAAAATACATGTGATCAATTTTTGTGAACAGTTGAAGATATGCTTTAATTAGTAATGTATTTTTCACTAAACGGGAAAGAAAATAATGATTAAAAAGTTCAAATGATATTCCAAATGTACAACAACATTAACAACACACTGTTTAATACACATTTTTAAACACACTACTTGTAATTATGTAAAATTCATGAATTATACTAAATTTATAGAGTCCACATAATTTGGTGGAAGTGAATTTTAAACAATAAAAAATAGTGTTAGAACCGGTGAGAAATATATGTGATCAATTTTTGTGAACTGTCAAAGATCTTATTTGATTACTAGTATATTTTCCACTGAACGTGAAAGAAAATAATAATTAAAAAATCCAAATAATATTCCAAATGTACCACAAAATTCACAACACACTATTTAATATACATTTTCAAATACATTATTTGTAATTAGGTAAAATTCATGAGTTATATTAAATTTATATAGAGCCACATAATTTGGTGGAAGTGAATTTTAAGCAATAAAACATAATGTTAAAAAATGTATATTAGAAAGTGTGTTGTTAGCACTTTTCTTGAAATGTATAAACATATACATATCAATTTGTACGTCCACAATAATTTTTTCAAAAAGAAAATACTTATATATGTTATTTTTTAATTGATTAGACTATTTCAATCCACTAACTCGATGTATAGTTAGTTTTCTCTGCTTAATATTTTAGCCTTGTGTTTTATTCGTGGGAAAAACCTATGGTACTGCAGCATTGTTGTTTGGAAAAAGAAATTTTGGGTGTTGTAGAAAACGGAGGTGTAAATAGGAATTCCTTTTCTTGTTTGGTTTTCACAGGCCCAAAAGAAATAACTTAAGTATGGGAATTGTACCGGACACCCCCCAGTTGTACCTATTTTTTAAAGACCATTTTATCCCTCTGTAAAAAAGTATAAAAGCATAACAAAATTATCATTTTATTTTTAGACCCCACCTTCGAAAATTTTGAAAAATAAATGTAGGAATCGAAAGTTTAAAAGTTTCGAAAGACATTTCAGTAAGTTTCTCAAAACTTTTGTTTTTTTAAAACCTTCGAAATGCAATTTTATGTCAAAAAAATACATATTTTCGAAAATTTGGATAAATACCAAAGTTTCGAAATGGACAATATTCGAAGATTTGTTTGAATTTGAAAAATTCGAAATGAAACAAAGCTTCGAACATTTGGTATTGCAATAAAGTTTCGAAGGTTTACTCGAAACTTTAAAAATTTCGAAATGAAATATGTGCTTCGAAAGTTTGGGTTGTCAAAGTTTCGAAAATAGGGTTCGAGTTTTTAATATTTTCGAAAATTTGTTTCGTTTCGAATATTTTAAATAAGTCAAACTTTCAAAATTGTTTTTAATTTTTATTAAATTAATATATATGTTAAAATATTTATGTTAGAAATTGTTTTTAATTTGTTTATAAATTCAATATTTATGTTAGAATTTCTATATTTATATTATAAATTCAATAGTTATGTTATAAATTTAATATTTACGTTCAATTTAATATTTATATTAGAATATTTATTTTAGAAATTCCTTTTAAATCAATATTTATATTAGAATATTTATGTTAAAAATGTTTTTTAATTTATTTTTAAATTCAATATTTATATTAGAATATTTATGTTAGAAATTGTTTATTATTTTTTTTTTAAATTCAATATTTATATTAGAATATTTATGTTAGAAATTATTTATAATTTGTTTTTAAATTCAATATTTATGTTAGAAATTTTTTTTAATTTGTTTTTAAAATCAATATTTATATTAGAATATTTATGTTAGAAATTGTTCATAATTTGTTTTTAAATTCAATATTTAGAATATTATTTGTAATTAAATTTGTTACTAATTTTGAAATTAGGTATGAGTAGAGTTGATGTTTCTGCTTCAAAAAATGTTATAGATTCTACAGAAAAATTCATCACTGATCAGGTATTATTATTACCACTGATGATTCATCACTGATTAAATTTTTATTATAGCGATATAGTTAATGTTTTATTTGAAACATATTTTGTAGGTATTTTCTTCTCGAGAAGATGTCTTTGAATGAACAAAAACCATTGGAATACAAAATGGAATTTTAATTGTTACCATTCGATCAGATAAAGCAACCGGAATTAGGGGAAGAAAAGATAAATTGATTTTGGGATGCGAAAGAGGTGGAAGATATAAATCAAAATCAAAATTATCAGTAACTTGCTCTCATAAGGAAAACTGTCCATTTACTCTCAGATGTGTACCATTAAGTGGAGTTGAAGGATGGAAAATTAGTGTTCATTGTGGGACACACAATCATGAATTACTTGATACTGTAACCGGCCATTCTTATTTGGGGCGTTTAGACGAAGAAGAGAGGAAATTTGTCAATGATATGACAAAGTATAAGCTTGCACCCAAATTCATTCTAAATGCTTTGAAAGTGAGAAATGAAGCCAATGTCACTATTCCCAGTCAAATATATAAAGCAAGAGTACTTATCGATCATCATTGAGAGGTACGTACACAGAAATGTAGCATCTGTTGAAGTTAATACAAGAAGAAAATTATGTGCATTGGACAAGAAGACGGGAAAATTCTGATATTTTGAGAGATATTTTTTGGACGCATCCTGATTGTATAAAGTTGTTAAACACATTTTATTTTGTTTTGATATATGATAGCACATACAAAACAAACAGATATCGGTTACCATTACTTGAAATAGTCGGTGTCACATCTACTAGTTTGACATTTTCAGTTGGGTTTGCTTATTTGGAACAAGAGCGACAAGATAACTTCATCTGGGCATTTGAAAAGGTACGGATGTTGTTCAAATCTGAGTCTTTGATTTCTAAAGTTATTGTGACTGATAGAGATCTTGCCGTGATGAATGCGATTAGTGTTGTGTTTCCTACTTCAATACATTTGCTATGTCGTTTTCATATTGAAAAAAATGTTGGGGCAAAATGCAAACAATATGTCAATAAGGATAGACAAGAAGAAGTAATGGATTTGTGAAAAAAGATTGTCTATTCGACTAGTGTGGAAGAGTATGATCATTATTTGCAACACTTTGAGCTATTGTGTGTCGATATTATTCTTTTTGTTGATTATGTGAAAGATACATGGTTAACACCTTACAAAGAAAGGTTTGTCAAGGTTTGGACCAATAGAGTGATGCATTTGGGGAACACAACATCTAACAGGTATTTTTAAAATATGATTTGTGTTGTTTTAGCAAACATGATTTACTAGTTTATGTGATATGTTTTAATTTGTGTTGTTTAATTTATTTGTAGAGTTGAGTCTGCTTATTGGAGATTGAAAAACATGCTTCAAACTAGTTTTGATGATTTGTGTAAAAGTTGGGATGCAGTGAATATGATGTTGAAGAACCAAATATGTATCATTCAATCTTCTTTTCAAAAAACCATCAAGGACGTTGAGCACGGGTATAATTCATAATTTTTTTGAAATCTACATCACTGTGTATCAAGAAAATGTATGAAAAAAATTGATAAACAGTTGGAAAGGGTGAAGATTGTAGGTACTAACAAAACAGAATGTGGTTGTTCAATTAGAACAACTCATGGATTACCATGTGCTTGTGAGTTGGCTATGTTGCAGATATATGGTAATGTTATCCCTTTAGATAGCATTCATGATTTTTGGAAACAGTTAAGTATTGCACATGAATTAGAGGTTGAAGAATCTTTATCAGATTATGATTTTTCTGAAGAGTTGGAAGCAATGAAAGCTTACATGAAGAAACACGATATTATAAGTCAAAGGATATTCATGGCAAAGGTACGTGAAGTTGTATTTCCACATACCACATCAATACTTGCACCACCAGAGAAAGTGAGAACCAAAGGAGCTGGTAAAAAGAAAAAAAGAATTTGATACTCCTCGTGATCCTTCATATTGGGAGTATGTTGATGCCTCTCAAAAATATGCAAATGCAATGCAACCATCTCAATCATCTCAACGTTCTGCAAGACAATATTTTAAGACACAATTTCCTACTTATATACATCTGTATATTGATGAGATAGTAGATGTTGTGGCTGATGGAAATTGTGGGTTTCGTGCAATTGCAGCATTGCTAGGTTGGACCGAAGAATCTTGGGCTTTAGTTTGATCACAATTGGATAAAGAGATTGGTCTACATAAAGATGTTTATTCTAATGTTTTTGATGACAATGTTGAATCAGTGCGCAACTCATTGAAAATATCAAAATTGGGTGCTCAAGGAAAAGACAAGTGGATGTCTTTACCTGACTTGGGTTACGTGATAGCAATGCTATATAATATCATATTGGTGTCGTTGTCTCGTAATCTGAATATGACATTTTTCCCGCTAAATAAATCACCATCAAAAGATACTTCTGTTCACTCTTTACTAGCAATTGGATTTGTTAACGAGAATCATTGGGTACAGGTAAAATTAATGTTGTTTATCAAATTAATATTAAAAAATTTATTGTTTAGATAAAATTAATTCTTAATGTTTTTTAACCTTTATTATTCAAATCAAGTTGAAGTCTGATTGTCCTTTACCACATACGTCACAAAAATGGAAAGACTTTTGTAGTGACACAGCAAAGACTTGGGAAGTAGCTTATGCAGCACGTATGAAACATTGGAAATGCATCGATCCATCATTTATTAGATCATCGTGTATTTCATTAAATGAAGATTAGAATATATTGTATTTAATTTATCAGATCATCGTGTAAAACGTTCTCAAGTTGATTATATTGAAAAAAGGCTGAAATCGGTTTGATTTCAGGACTGGACGTAGGCTGTCATACTGACAACTGAACCAATATAAATCCCGGTGCACAATCTTCTTATCTTTTCTATCGTTTTAATACTGCATGAATGATTAATCTTGATAACACATAATACATAATATCTCAAATTACGTTACATAACACATAATATCTCAAATTACATCATCGTACAAAAGACTTAACTCACTTAAAATCTCATGAACTTCACTAAATGGACGAACCAAATTAATGTCTATACGTACAAGCTCAGCTGTTCTACGATCTCGGTCAGAAGATGATGGACCAGCATGTGCAGAAGATGATGGACCAACATGTGCAGGAGATGATGTACCCTAATGTGCAGCAGATGATGTACCCCCATGTGCAGCAGACGGAGGGATGATTAGAGGATGTGTAACACTCATGTACCATGCATAATAGTCTGAAGTGACCTCTCCAGGAAAACTCGCAACATGATATAATCTTCGAAACGTCGATACAGATGATTGCATAGTAATATGCCACACCCAATCTATACTGTTCGGCCTCAGAGGAACATCAGGAGGAATGCACTGAATACGACCAAATTGTCGAAGAAATCGCTCCGGCAAATATGCTACTGAGACTCCACCAAATCAAAGATAACCAGAGAACATCGAAAGGGATTCAAATGGATGATTAGCTCGATCATCATCATATGGTGTAAAGACTACATCATCGAGCATCAATGCATCAAGTCTCTGACGATAGGTCACTAATCCACCTTCAACCGCATGTTTTGCAGTCCACTTACATGCTCTTGGAAGATGTGCATGAACATCACCTCTATTGCCCCGCTTACAAATCCTAGGAAAGTGTTCGTAAATCCAGCACTGCAACATAAATAACATAATAAATAATTAGTAAAATACATACTTATTTTAAATAATACAACTTAATAAATTAAATAATTAAACAATATGATATACCTTTTCTCTTTTTTCATATTTTATTTTCTTTAATTTAATCTTTATTATGGCTTTCCGCTTTTGTATTTAAGTTTTAATTTAACATTGTTATGAGAATTGCAAAAGACAGCTAACATTTTGCATATAACTATCTTGCCAGCGTTTCGAAA
Organism: Cicer judaicum; assembly: GCA_037974835.1. NCBI lineage: Eukaryota > Viridiplantae > Streptophyta > Magnoliopsida > Fabales > Fabaceae > Cicer > Cicer judaicum. Next base: position 12,800,694 of record JBBPBS010000738.1, read on the forward strand.
TTAAGGTGGGTCGCTTGAAACAATGAAATAACTCTACTTTTTGATTTTTGGTTCGTATTTTTTTTTGTAAATCTGAGGATTTTACGTGAACTCAGTTCACGTACATTATGTTGTTATGTGAACTGAGTTCACGTACGTTTTAAAAAAAATAAAAACTCATACTTTACACAAACTGAATTCACGTAAATGTATGTGAACTCAAATTGCGTAATTAATGGAGTTTGAAACATAAATCCATACATTATACGCATTCGGAATTCACGTACGTAAAAAAAATTGAAAAATGCAATCCTTATGTGAACTCAATTCACGTAAGGATTGAATTTTTCAAAAAAAAAAAATTATGTACGTGAATTGAGTTCAGGTACGTTTCTGGGTTTTTGAAATTTTTTGAACGTATGTGAACTGAGTTTACGTAAAAAAATAAAAACTCAGACTTTACGCAAACTGAATTCACGTAAACGTACGTGAACTTAGATTGCGTAATTAATGGAGTTGGAAACATAAATCCATATATTGTACGTATTCTGAATTCACGTACGTTTACGTGAATTCAGTTCACGTACGTAAAAAAATTTGAAAAATTCAATCCTTACTACTATTATTACCACTAAACTCTTCCCAATTCGAATTTGCGACAAATTCCTTTAACCTTTTCATAGCTAGGTTTAAAGTATCCTCCGACATGTTAGCAAAACAAACACGAAACCATCCTGGTTCGTCGTAATGGCACAACGAACAAGGTGAAATGTTTAACCCAACAACATATAATATCTTCTTCCATAGCTCCATTTCAGCCTCAAATGTATTGGAACTTAAAAGGTTTCTCATATCAACCCAACAAAACAAGCCAGCATTATTTGTTTTAAGACAATTAATACCTGCTTTCTCTAACCCTGAAACAAGCATTTTTTGTCGTTTTTTAAGTCTTTTTTGATTCTCGGATATGTAGTTTCTCGTGAATTTTTTGTCACCTAGCATAGCTGAGAGAAGATATTGTGTTTGTGACGAAACCAAACCAAAGCTTGACATTTTCGTTGCAGCCGAAACGACTTTATCGTTTTCGGAATAGATATCACCGACTCGAAAACCTGGTAAACCTAAGTCTTTGAAAAGACTATAAACAACATGAACTCTCTCCAAAACGTTAGCGTCAAAATCATTAAAATTGTTTTTGTCTTTAACGATTTCCATGACGCTGACGAAGTTTGGAGAGGTAAAAATTGTCCCAGAGTAAATCTCGTCGCTTATTAAATGCATGTCTTTGTCTTTGATAAAGTCAATAAGAAGGTTCAATTCATTTTGAGACATTGTAGTGCCTAGTGGGTTTGATGGGTTTGTCACTAAGATCCCTTTGACTTTGAGGTTCTTCTTCATGTGCTTGTAGCAAAGCTGATTCAGTTATTTGGAAGTTGTTTGAGCTTGTGCATTGTATTGGAACTATTTCCACCCCAGTTCTCCACTTCAAGTCTCTATCAAATCTGTATATAGAGAAAAAAAATATTTACAAGAGCAAAATATGAAATTTTATTTGAACTTTTTTACCATTTTTTTCTTCTTAATGATGATAAAAAGATAGCTTGCATGCATAATAGTAGTATATGAAAATAGTAAAATAGTAGTATTAGAAAGAAAAAAAATACAAAAAAATAGAGAAGGTATACGTACCCTGGGTAATAAAGAGTGGGTAGGAGAAAACCTTCTCCTTGTTCAGCAAGGCAAAACATGAGCTAGTTACATACTTATTTATTAGATACTAGTTATTCTCATTATCGATATAATTTATTTTAACAGATCAAAAAAATATTCATTTTATATTTTTTTTCTAATTTTATCTCTCATGGCGTAGAATTCTATTGGGCCTGTGAAATATTTGAACAAAAGTTCATAAAGTGACCGATTTAGCTTTGTTAGTAAAGCCAACTAGGTTGGTGGGTGGGTTAACATGGAACAAACTATGGTGCAGATTAGCATTGCCTAGCATTGCCGCATTTCCTTTTCTCTTTTTTTCATATTTTATTTTCTTTAATTTAATCTTTATTATGGCTTTCCGCTTTTGTGTTTAAGTTTTAATTTAACATTACAAAAGACACCTAACATTTTGCATATAACTATCTTGCCAGCGTTTCGAAATTAAGGTGGGTCGCTTGATACAATGAAATAAACAAAATTGCTATCAACACCCCTCAAAATTTAAAAAAAAAATCAAAATACCCTTGTCATCAATATTACACATTTATTATCCCATAACTCATTTTTATCAAATTTAATCACACCTCACTAACTCATATACAAAAATCATCATACCTCACTAACCCATGCTCAAATTCATTAAAAAGTTAAATCACTCACTAATAACCTACAACACATCAGTTTGATTATCACAATACATTGTGGTTAAAACTACATTAAAAGGTATGTTTGTTGCTCTGATTTTTGGTTCGTATTTTTTTTTAAAATTTGAGGATTTTACGTGAACTGAGTTCACGTACATTTAAAAAAAAAATAAAAACTCAGACTTTACGCAAACTGAATTCACGTAAACGTACGTGAACTCAAATTGCGTAATTAATGGAGTTTGAAACATAAATCCAGAATTCACGTACGTTTACGTGAATTCAGTTCACGTACGTAACAAAAAATTGAAAAATTCAATCCTTATGTGAACTCAGTTCACGTATGCGAATTCACGTACACATATGTAAACTGAGTTCACGTAAGGATTGAATTTTTCAAAAAAAAATTACGTACGTGAATTGAGTTCACGTAAACGTACGTGAATTCAGAATGCGTACAATATATGGATTTATGTTTCTAACTCCATTAATTATGCAATTTGAGTTCACGTACGTTTACGTGAATTCACGTACACATACGTGAACTGAGTTCACGTACGTTTACGTGAATTCACGTACACATACGTGAACTGAGTTCACGTAAGGATTGTATTTTTCAAAAAACATTTACGTACGTGAATTGAGTTCACGTATGTTTCTGGGTTTTTGAAATTTTTTGAACGTACGTGAACTGAGTTTCTGATGATTAATGATGAATATGAAGAACACTTAGAATTTCTGTCAAGGGTTTGGTTATGAAGAAGATGAAGAAGTAATGTTATGAAGAAGATGAAATAAAGAGAAGGGCATTTTGGTCAATTTATTTATTTTTATAATTTTGAGGGGTGTGAATAGCATTATTGTGAAATAAATTAACCACTGAAAAATGACCCTATGAACAATTTAAAAAGTATATGTATAATATTATATAGTATTGTTTGGTCATTTGAGGGATATATATATTATCTGATTTTTAATCACTTCAAAGATGTTCCCACTAAGCAATCTTTCCCTCCTACTTCCTTTTGGCCGTGCAAACTTATCTATTCATAATTAAGGTTGGGATTTTGAGATTAAATGATAATAATCCAACGCACTAGTAAAGTTACCTAGGTCATATATGATATATACAAGTATTTATATGAATTCATCATCTATATAATTACATAAAAAGGCATTATAAGCATAAGGGACAATTATAATGCCTTTATGAGTTAAACTCTACTTTCTGTTTGAACTTTAGAGTACCTGTTATATTTTATGTTTAATTTATATATTTGGGTACCTTTGTGCACATTTTAAAAAAATATTAATTACTTTGCTTTGCAAAAAAATATCTTTTTGTTTATAAAAATAACTAAAGAGATCATATCAAGTATAAATCAACCTAGTGTTTAGCACTTTGAGCTTACTTTGACTACACGTCTACAACTATTGAATAAACTTCATTTTTTTTCTTATAAAAATGAAGTTATTGCATTGTATATTGAGTTTAGGGTAGAGGTGTTGCAAAGTTTATTTATATACAATAAATACAAGAGTGTTTATAAGAATGATTAAGTTATATCTTGTTGAAGTTATTTTTGGTAGTTTGTCTATGTTGGTATATATGTAGTTTATATATAGGTGATTCCGTAGTGACTATTTTATTATTTATGTATGGTGCCACCTTTTATTTTCCTGTACAAATTCTGTGTTGGATTTGAATATTGATTTATACTCAAATCTTCTATTATATTCAGATACTCTGCTTTTATATATATATATATAAACTATAAACCTATTCGTATAAAAAAAAAACCTTTTTTCTTTTATATATGATTATATGTATGTGCATATCTTAGCTCATCAAATTTTATTACAAGGAAGAAGATGAGACTTTTTAAAACCTAACTTTAAACACATTGTTTGATTCCACATTAAGAATAAATAATACGATTTAACTAACGAGGTTGTCTAAATTGAAGGACAAGCATGGGAAAAGGGTACCCCATGTACTCACATCCAAGCAAACATCAACAAATATGGTCTCTAATTGGGGTAGAATGATCTGATTGATGTAATTGATGAACTTTTAGCACTAGGGAACACCACTAAAATAAGCACTATTATGGAAGCACAAAACTAAAAACATGAAATGAAAGCCCTTCAATTTTGTATGTGTCAATTTGTTAACCCCGACCACTATTGTTAATATTGCCAAAACCATGTTCTTCTTTTTTTCATTTTTGTTTACATAAAGTTGAATGTTCCATTAATTGGAGCCTTGTATAAACCAAAATGAATAAATCTAAATTTCTACTCTCTCGTGTGAACGAAGTTACCCTCGTGTATAGTTAAAAATAGAAGTGTTTAATTAAAAATGGAGCAAAAAATAGAAGATGCCACGTGGTTTGTAGTAAAGAAAGGTTATTAAGGCATGTGAAACCCTCGTTTAAGTGCTCCCAATAACACCATCCACAACATAGGGACCATTAGAGAGCTAGGGAGTACATTATGACACCTAACATGATTTTCACGTTACCCAATCTTTACTCTCTTACTCGGAGACATTGTCATGGACCACATTTTCCCCATTTACATAAAGTTGAATGTTCCATTAATTGGAGCCTTGTATAAACCAAAATGAATAAATCCAAATTTCTACTCTCTCGTGTGAATGAAGTTACCCTCGTGTTTAGTTAAAAATAGAAGTGTTTAATTAAAAATGGAGCAAAAGATAGAAGATGCCACGTGGTTTGTAGTAAAGAAAGGTTATTAAGGCATGTGAAACCCTCGTTTAAGTGCTCCCAATAACACCATCCACAACATAGGGACCATTAGAGAGCTAGGGAGTACATTATGACACCTAACATGATTTTCACGTTATCCAATCTTTATTCTCTTACTCGGAGACATTGTCATGGACCACATTTTCCCCATTTACATAAAGTTGAATGTTCCATTAATTGAAGCCTTGTATAAATCAAAATGAATAAATCTAAATTTCTACTCTCTCGTGTGAATGAAGTGTATATCTTGTTGAAGTTATTTTTGGTAGTTTGTCTATGTTGGTATATATGTATTTTATATATAGGTGATTCCCTAGTGACTATTTTATTATTTATGTAATGTGCCACCTTTTATTTTCCTGTATAGATTATGTGTTGGATTTGAATATTGATCTATACTCAAATCTTCTATTATATTCAGACACTTAACTTTTTTTTATAAATATATAAAAAAAACTATAAACCTATTCGTATAAAAAAAAAATCCTTTGAGCTTACTTTGACCTAAGAAATCCTTTATGAGATGAGATTGGTTTTAAAGTAAAGATAAGAAAGTTCAAAGATTGATAAATGTCATTTAATTGTGATTAATTATGATTACCATGAATTAACTTGACAAAATAACACATGACAAAACATCACATAACAAAATATTACATAACACATAATATCTTAAATTACATTACATAACACATAATATCTCAAATTACATCATCGTACAAAAGACTTAACTCACTTAAAATCTCATGAACTTCACTAAATGGACGAACCAAATTAATGACTCTACGTACAAGCTCAGCTGTTCTACGATCTCGGTCAGAAGATGATGGACCAGCATGTGCAGGAGATGATGTACCCCCATGTGCAACAGATGATGTATCCCCATGTGCAGCAGACGGAGGGATGATTAGAGGATGTGTAACACTCATGTACCATGCATAATAGTCTAAAGTGACCTCTCCAGGAAAACTCGCAACATGATATAATCTTCGAAACACCGATACAGATGATTGCATAGTAGTCTGCCAAACCCAATCTATATTGTTCGGCCTCAGAGGAACATCAGGAGGAATGCACTGAATACGACCAAATTGTCGAAGACATCGCTTCAGCAAATATGCTACTAAGACTCCACCAAATCGAAGATAACCAGAGAACATCGAAAGGGATTCAAATGGATGATTAGCTCGATCATCATCATATGATGTAAAGACTACATCATCGAGCATCAATGCATCAAGTCTCTGACGATAGGTCACTAATCCACCTTCAACCCCATGTTTTGCAGTCCACTTACATGCTCTTGGAAGATGTGCAGGAACATCACCTCTATTGCCCCGCTTACAAATCCTAGGAAAGTGTTCGTAAATCCAGCACTGCAACATAAATAACATAATAAATAATTAGTAAAATACATACTTATTTTAAATAATACAACTTAATAAATAAAATAATTAAATAATATGATATACCTGTAATAGAGTCATGTAACCTCCCAACTATCGAGTGTCGTGGATAGCCCCATCTCCCAGGTTGTCATAAAGGAAAACCAATGTCGCGGTAGCCCATGAATAGTCTCGACAACGATCCAAATTAATAAATAAACTGATGTATTTCGCCTCCACACGCGTATGTGTTTTATCGGCAAAAATTGTGCTGCCAACTAAATGCAATAGATACGTTCTAGCCGCATATTCAAACTGATTAGTTTGAATGAGACGAATATGTAAGTACAGAAGTACGCCTAAGAGGGGGGGGGGGGGGGGGGAAT
>JBBPBS010000738.1:12807789-12828575 GCA_037974835.1 Cicer judaicum
GGGGGGGGGGGGGGGGGGGGGTGAATTAGGTGTAAGTAAATTTTCTTGTTTTTAGTAATATAGTAGTTGAATTTTCTGAGTTTAAGTAAAGGCTTAATAATAATTTGCAGTAAGTAAATGGACACTTTAAGATTTATCCTGGTTCCCCTTATAACCAAGGGTACGTCCAGTCCTCTTGTACACCACAAGAGATTAATCCAATACTTGTCAGAAAATGTACAACTCCCACCCTGGGATTCTTGCTACAAACTTCTAACAATACTTCTAAGATAGCACACCACTATCTTAGATGAAGCTATCTTTTACAAATGATACAATAAGGTTTGAATGAGTCTAAAATGTGTTATATTAATAAGCAACTCAATAGTAATTCAAGTACTTGAGAACCTTTTAGAATGATATGAAAATGGAATGCAAGTACTTAGTAGAAAATCTGAATTTTGTTCAAAATTGTTCAATGTATGGATTCAAGGATTGTTAACCTTTGATATGAAGTTATGGGGTATTTATACTCCATAAACATCCCTTCAGATTCGTGGCCATTGATCCAAGAGGTTTGATGAAAAATTACAATGTTCTAGAGCCATCCCATTTCTGAAAAATTGTAATGTTTCCAGTTGTATTCGAATATAGGATATGTGTATTCGAATACACCTCTTTGTAACGTTCAAAAATATTCAAATTTTACATCTTGTATTCGAATACACACTGACTTAACTTGTATTCGATTACATATGTGTGTAGTCGAATACACATAAAGAGGTTTTGGCCACTGACTTATCTTGTATTCGACTACAGATGTGTGTAGACGAATACAACATTTAAGTTTTTGCCTCTGACTTAAGTTGTATTCGAATACAACATGGTGTATTCGAATACACTTTTGTATTTAGTCAAAAATATGATTTTAAATGTTTTGTTAATGTTGTTTTGACTTTTGAAAATATGTTAAATGCATATGTAAATATAAATTGTTCTCAAGTATTTGAACTATTGATTTGTATCATATACCTTTACATTTTATCATTTATTATTTGGATTTTGAAGCTTATTGTGAAGGTAGTTTGATCTTCTTTTTTATCTTGTTGCATTGTCCATAATTGGTGGTCTTGTCGTCATAAAAAAATATGTAGTTTACATGTATGTGTTTTATCGGCGAAAATTGTGCTGCCAACTAAATGCAATAGATACGTTCTAGCCGCACATTCAAACTGATTAGTTTGAATGAGATGAATATATAAATCACGTAACCATTGCAATCTATATTGGGCACATTTATTATAATTAATCTCAACTAGAGATTATTCCCATGTTGCACCTAAGTACTCATGTGCAGCTTTTGTAGCATTGTTAGTGTTCATATTCACAGGTGCACTAAAAAATTTACCATGGGGTGAGATATGAAAGAGAGTCGAAACGTCGTCTAAAGTAATAGTCATCTCTCCAACTGACAAATGAAATGAGCTGGTCTCCCTGTGCCATCTTTCAACAAATGTGGAGATCAGACCAGCATCAACCATAGTGAGGTAAGCCGAAGATAGATGTAGCAGCCTAGATTCCCGAATCCAATGCTTTACAGGATCTGGCACAGGTACTTCGGTAAACTTCTTCAACTTCAAACCATGAGTAATTACTTTTAACGATCCACAATCCTGCGAGTAATTACATACATTAAATTAAATACATTGAATTAATAATTTTAATTACTTAATTAATTATATAAACTTCAATTAAATACATTTAATTAATAATTGAATTAATAACTTTAATTAAACAATTAAACTTCAAATAAATACATTTAATTAATAATTGAATTAATAACTTTAATTAAACAATTAATTAAATAAACTTAAATAAATATTTGAATTAATTATATAAACTTAAATTAAATATATTGAATTAAACTTAATTAATTATATAAACTAAATACATTTAATTACTAATTGACTTAATAATTTTAATTAAACAATTAATTAAATAAACTTAAATAAATATTTTAATTAATACTTTTAATTACTAAATTAATTATGTAAACTTAAATTAAATACATTAAATTAATAATTGAATAAATATATTTAAATATATAATTACTTAAATAAAATTAAAGAAATAATTGAATTATTAAATTTAATTACTTAATTAATTATATAAACTTAAATTAAATAACCTTAAATTATTCAAATATACATCTCCTTCCCATAGCCTCCGAGCCACGTGGTGTTCATACTCGGTCAACAACTGTGTCACCATCGGTCCTCTAGGAAATCCAAGACGTGTAGCAGCATCATCAGCATGTTCCATCTGAGGCTCAGAAACATCCTCCTCCATCTGAGGCTCAGGGACATCCTCCTCCATTTGAGACTCGTGTACATCCTCCTCCATCTGAGGCTCATGGACATCCTCCTCCATCTGAGACTCAGGGACATCCTCCTCCATATGTGCATGGGCAGTAGACTCGAAAACATCATCATGGATGTCTTGTCTTCGACGACGCTGCCTAATTGGACGATTTGCTTCGTTTCGTCGTCTATTTGATGTCGTTGGTGGAATTCTCTCTGCACCATCTCCTCTATCACCATATATAATAAAAAATATTATAAAAGACAAATAAATAATATAATAAAAGGCAACAAAAATATATTATTTAATATATAATTATTTAAATTTAATCATATATATTTATATAAATATAACCTATTAAATTCAACGGATTAAAAGTTTAATTTTTAATCAAATCACCTCTATCACCACCTATAATGTGGCGAATAATTTGGCCGAAAGCACCTCTCGTCATAGACACTGCAACATATAAATGTATACATATTAAAAAAAATTATAAACAATAAAACAAATAATGTAATAAATGGCAACATATAAATATTTACATATTAAAAAAAATTATAAACAATAAATAATATAATGTTATAAAGGATAAAACAATAAATTAAAAACAATAAATAAATAATAATGTTATAAATAATGTTATAAAAATTAAAAACAATAAATAAAAAAATTATTTACATATTAAATAAAATAAAACAATAAATAAAATAAACAATAAATAAAATTATAAACAATAAAACAAATAATGTAATAAAGGGCAACATATAAATATTTACATATTAAAAAAAATGATAAACATAAATAAAATAATGTTATAAAGGATAAAACAATAAATTATAAACAATAAATAAATAATAATGTTATAAATAATGTTATGAAAATTATAAACAATAAATAAAAAAATTATTTACATATTAAATAAAATAAAACAATAAATAAAATAAAATAATAAATAAAATTATAAACAATAAATAAATTATAAATATTTACATGTTATAAAGGACTTTCACTATTTTTAATTCCTTCAATTTCGAACCTTTTTAAACTTTCGAGGTCTAAACTTTCGAACATTTCTAAAACTTTCGAGGTACAACATAGTTTCTAAACTTTCGAGGTATACAGTTTCGAATTTTTTTAAACCTTAGAATCTTTCTAAACTTTCGAACCTTTCTAAACTTTCAAAACTTTCGAACCTTTCTAAAACTTTCGAGGTATACTTCTAAACTTTCAAATCCTGTTTCGGATCTTTCTAAATGTTCGAGAAATGCATTTCGAAAAATTCAAACATATGCAAAGTTTCAAAAATAATTTACTTTTTAACTTCGAAACTCTTAAATCTTCGAGTGATAACTTGGATGAATTTCAAATATTCTAAACTTTCGAATGTGTTGTGTAAAAAATGAAAGTAAACTTTTTTGAATTTTTATAAATGAGATAAAGAGTAAAATAGTATTTTTATCATGCATGAGAGGGTGGCAGAGGGTGGCAGGTACAACTGGGGGATGTCTGGTACAATTCCGATGAAGTATGAACACAAAAACCCAAACCTTGTTTATCGACAAGCATTTCTTTATCCAGTTTGGGAGATAAATAAAAATTTGAAAATTGAACATTTCCCTCGCAACACAACATTATTCATGAATTTAAAAATTTTGCAGGTTCGAGTTACCGTTTGAAACCTTAGAATCAGAAATTACAATGGAGAAGAAGCTTCGTTCATCACTCAACTCTTCACCGCAAGAATTCTTATCCTTAGCTACAAATCTAACCCTAAAATCATCTAAACCCTCTCTCAAAACTCTAATCCATTCAATTAAACCCTCCTCTAACCTCTCTTCTTCTCTCCCTGCATCTCTCTCTGATTCCATCACCTCAACCATTCAATCCTTCCAGAACCTTCTACAATCCAATTCCCCAAACCCTAACACCCCTCTCGCCACCACCCTCCGCCGCTCTTCTCGCCATCCATCCACCACCCGCACCGAACCCAAACCTACACCCGACGAAAAGCACAAAATTCTCGAGCGTCTTCTAATTCTCACTTACATTTCTCAATTGTGCGTTTCGCATCCTAGAAAAGTATTCGAATCTTCCGATTTGCTCCCCGGAGTTCAAGCATTGCACGATAGTTTAATCGTGTTGGAATCGGATTCGGTTTTGTCTTCGTGGATCGAGAATCTATGCGAAGAATGGTGGAAGGAGAATTTACCTGGTCGAGAGTCGTTGATTTCTCAGACGCTTCCGTTTCTTCTTTCGAGGTCGCTTACTTTGAAGAAGAAAGTGGACGTGCATAGAGTTTATATGCTTCGTGAAGCGTTTTCTTTGTTTGATTTTGAGGATGAGAGCATTGAGGATTTGAAGCTGTTGCTTAATCGGTGTGTGATTTCGCCTTTGTATTTGAAAACAGAAGATGGAAGAAAGTTTCTGTCGTTTCTCTTTTGGCTTAGTGATCAACTTGGGAAGGAATTGTTGGCAATGATTCGTTCGCAGATTCCGTTTGGAAGAAAGTCCATGTTGGAGGGTTATGGGGATATATTGTTTCGAGCATGGAAAGCTGCAGCAGAAGATTCAAGGAGTGAAATTGAGAATGGGTTCTTGCAGGATTTGATTGAGGGTTCAATTCATGCAAGTTCTGGAACTTTTGCTTCGTATATTAGGAGGGTTTTGGGAGCTTTTATTAACCAGAGGACCGTTGATGGGGTTGAAAAACTACTATATCGACTTGCCGAGCCCGTCATATTTAGGTCTTTGCAGGTAAATGCATATTTGTTTAATTTTCCAGCCGACATTTTACCGAATGTTGATTTACCAAACTTTTTCAGTATGAAGACTTTCTATTACATGGGTGCTAAAGAAAATATTTGTGCAGCATTGAATCGACATCATCAGTGTGATTGTTTACATTAGTTTTGTGTTATAAACTTATGAGTTTGACAACTTTTTGTAGATGCTTTCTCTGAAACCATAATCTTGACATGTAATTTGTAAATGGCCACTGGCCTTTGCAGATGAAAAAAAGCCTGCTTAGGTCCTTTGCTATACACATTTATACTTCTACAAATTTTAGTTTATCATGAAAAACACTTTTTGTTTTGGATTAGGAATTTCTTAGATAGTAATTAGTAATGGGTATGGATTTGTGATATCTGTGACAACAATAATTTGTGATTTGCCTTTTATGTTTAGAATTTTACTTTGCCTTCTTTACGATAGGTTGCAAACTCAAATGTTCGTCAGAATGCTTTGCATTTGCTTTTGGACCTGTTCCCCCTTGAAGACCCTGATGCTACCAAAGAGGATAAGGATACATTACTTGATAAGCAGTTCTTTTTGTTAGAAAGGTTGCTTGTGGATGATTGTCCAGAAGTGAGAACAATTGCTGTTGAGGGTTCTTGTCGTGTCCTTCATCTATTTTGGGAGATTATTCCTTCACCAATTATAACAAAGATGCTTACAAAAATAATTGGTGACATGTCACATGATGTATGCAACGAGGTTAGGCTCTCAACGTTGAATGGTATCATTTATTTGCTTGACAATCCCCACTCTCATGAAGTCCTTAAGGTGCTCTGTCCAAGACTCAGGCACTTAATGCTAGATAATGTCCTAACAGTACGAGTTGCAATGGCAGATGTCTTGCTCCATCTAAAGGATGTCAGAAATTTTCAGTTTAACAAGGTACACACACTCTTAAACTCTTAATGGTTTAAGAAATTTCGGTATCTGATGTATTTGCTATTATCATCAGTGCTCATTGGTTGGCTGGCCATTGTTGTGTATGTCTTGTAGGTGGTGGATCTCGATATGATTTTGTCTGTGCTTGCTAGTGATCAACCTCCTGTAGCTCAGAAGATAACTAAATTGCTTATACCTTCCTACTTCCCGTCAAGAGTGCCCTTTGAGGAGGCATGTAATCGCTGCATTACACTTGTAAAAAGGGCTCCAATGGCTGGTGCAATATTTTGCAAGTATGCTATCTTGGAAGGAGCATCTAAAACTCATCTTATGGAACTAGTCAAAGTATTCTTGAGTTTGATTGTGTCACCAGATAAGCTGGATGCAGACCAAATCGAGGGTTTTCTTGTTGCTGCTAGCTACCTCTGTGATAACTTAGCCTGCGAACCATGTTATATGAATTCCCTCAAAGAGTTACTTACTGCAGAAAAAGTGAAAGGTTTACTAACTGAGGCATCTACAGAACAAGCTCAATCGGCTTTGTTCAACATTTTATCCACTGTTTGTCTAGATAATGTTGCAGGACTTATTGAAGAGTGCATGAGTGTTGTCACAAACTGCCGCGGTGTACCCGAAGATGTTGATTGCCAATCTAAAATAAGATCTGCACATAAGTTGTTGCTTTCTTTGGGAGGTTTTGATGATATGTTTGAAGCCTTAATAACCCTACTTCATAAGGCAGCCTATCGTTGTCACATTAAATTTGGTGCAGACATGCCATCACACAATGTTACAGCTGTTAAAAGAAAAAAATCTCAATCCTCTGGAAAATTTTCAATTAAATCAAATATAATTAATAGAAAGCAATCTTTTGAAGATGATTATTTACTAGCTGTTGGGGTAGCATGGCAAGTTAGGGACTTGCTTCAGCACGACGATACTAGGAAAGCTATCTTTAGATCTCAACCCTTAGAAATGTTGTTTTTTTCACTTAAGATGGTATCTGAGGTCAGCATTGTGCATTGTGGGCAGTATGAATATATAGATGTATCTCCTGTTTTAGCATATGTGGCCCTTGCTCTGCAAATGACGGTTGATAATGTTGGCACAAGTAGTGAAAAGAATGGCGATTCGAAGAGGAAGAGATATAAGATTGATTCTTCTACGTTACTTTCAGAGGCAAGTGAACTCTTTTTGCACATATTTTTTTTTATTGGATTGTTAGTTGTGTCAAATTTATCCTCCCCACTTCTTGCATTTCTTGATCTTCTCAGGTTTATATTTTGGAATTTCCTCCGAAGGTTTTTGTGCATTTTATTTTATTGCCTTGTATGTCAATGCCAAATTGCTAGTTATATTATTTTCTAATTCACAAGTTTGTATGACTTAAAAATGTGCTTTTCTTATTTCGTTTGTTTCATTTTAATGTGGCTGTAGAAATTATTTGATCGCAATTTGTATTGTGCTAATTAGTGTGTCTCATGCAACCATTTCTGCGAATCGGTGTCAAAATCAAAGTGCGGTTGGATGTCTCTTTAATCACTGGACTCAATTGTGACATTGTGATTTTGTCTTCCATTCCTACATTGAGCACCGTTTGCTTGATGCATCCCTTATACGATGCTTCATTTTTTTTTATCTTCTGTTGTTCATGGTGTCTGAATCTTATGATTCTGATGCTGTAAATTTTGACTTTTCTGGCAGCTATAATTTCATGTTGACTTGGTGACTAAAATAACTTTTCCTGGTATTATGTTGCTTGCATTTTCTTTTTCCCAGTTTTATTGTTTGATTTTCATTATCTACTAAAAATTTAAATTGTCAGGCTAAATGTTTAAATTGTATTTTACCTAGAAATTTAGGTTTCTGGCATGACTGTTATGATTTAGTTAGCAATAATACGAACCTAGCTCACTAATTCATTTAACCTGAGCCCTTCCACTGTATTGATGAATTGATATTTTCATACAATAACCAGTTTATTTTAGTTCTAGCCTGATCTGAAAAAAAATTGTTTAATCAGACTGTCTTGGAGCTGACAATCGAGCACGTGCTCAACTGCTTAGAAAAACTATTTGGATCGAATGACGCTGTACAAAATCGCAATGTGGGTTCATCTAACTTGCAGTCAACGTCAAGGAAAATTAAAAATTCCACAAAAAAGCAAAGGCTATCTCCTACAAATGCTGGCAGCCCATGTAATGGAGGTGAGTAAATACATGCATATATTACTCACATTATAATGTTCTTTAGGTCTGATAATGGATTTTGTTGATTTAACTAAATACATATAACTTAAGCACATTGTGCAGAAGTTGAAATAAAAGTTCAAGCACAATACAAGTACTTCAATTGTTTTCATCGCAGTCAATTTTAGAAAAAGATTGTGTCTGTAGTAAACTGATAGATGCGTAACAGGGTGGACATATGGGTATTTATATTCGCACATTTCCAGTACTTCGTTCAGTTATGGTCATTCTCTACAGGTTTCTTCTCTTTTGATTTGACCGTTGTATTTCGAAATCATTATTAGGCATTTTGTTTATAACGAGTACGACCTTTTAATTTTTCCCCACTATGAGGATTTATAACGAGTACGACCTTTTAATTATTTGACTATGTGTTTGACTCTTTGTTGTTAACTTTGATTAAAACGTTAAAAGGACAAATTGAAGCTTTGGACTATGTAACTCGTCTCTGAATATATCTGTAGTCTTTGTGGGTGAATTGTGACTAATTGTCTTAAACCTTTTGTGTAGGATCTGTAATTTATGAACCGCAACAAATACTGTGTAAGGTGAAGATGCTTACTTCTGTTCTCAAGTTCATGGCTGATACCACTGCAATGTCTTTTGCTCCTGACAACCATGGATTATTCTTGAATTATACATCAAAATGCGTGCAACATATCACGTCTTCAATGAACCAGCTCTATCATAACAAAATTCAAATCAAGGAAGAGGATAAAAAACACACCATGTTTTGCCTGAAAAGCTCTTTCACCTATGCTGCAAAAATACTCAATACGATTCTGACAGATTCTGGTGGATCCTCCATAACTGCATCAAAAGCCTTTACTCTTGCCAATAACTTACTTGACTTAGTTGTTTCAATTGAATCATGTTTGGGCTCTGCATATGCATCACGTCTTGTTGCAGCAGCAAAGCCTTGGCTCCCGGATGTGGTTTTGGCATTGGGATCTGCAAGTGATCTACAACATACTGACAGTGGAAGCGAACACTTAACTGCATCTGAACAAATGAAGTTAGATTTTCCGAAATGGCCGTTGATTGTAGCCAAAACTGCGCTCTCTGCAGTAAATGAAGGTGAAGGAAATGATGAATGTTCTCAAGCAGAAATTTTTTCAACATTCAATAAACTTCTGACCACACTGATAATATTACTTAAAAAGAATAGGAGTATCATGGATGCAGTTGGGGATATTTTCCTGGTATGTACACTTATTGAGCTAGATCAAAAGGAATTTGGGCTGGCATTAGGACTCTTGCAGTTCGTATGTTCCAAGTTGTTTAAAGTTGATGACAGGGATTGGGGTGACATGATGCTGTCTTCTCTGCAAGAAATCTATCATAAGATAGAGAGGGAAATTACAGAAGATAGAAATGAGGATGAACTAGAGAAATTAATGCGTGCAAAGGAGTTGATTGAACCTCTATGGATGTATCATCTATATGAAAGTGGAAAGGTCGCCATGACTGATGACTGGAAATAGTTTTTTCTTTGCTCTGTAGCTCTCTTTACGAAGGCCCATAGATGCCTGATGTACATACTTTCTGCTTTTAAAATGCCACTGAAAAGGTAACAAGTGATTTTGTTTTCCAATATATATTACCGTCTTTTTTTTTTTTTTTTTTTTCTGTACAGAAATTTACTATACAGATCCTCATGATCTAGCTTACAAGTTTCCTGTTTTTTTGCTGCTAACTAAAAAATATCCTCTACAAAGAAAAGCTTGTTTGGCATCTTTACTGTTTCCTAAGATATTCCTAAGATGTAAATTGGGTTGGACGTAACTAAGGCTATATTAGTGAGGAAAATGTCTTTAACAGAACAGAAGAACTAATCTCAAATCACTTTAACAGAACAGAAGAACTAATCTCAAATCACTTTAACAGAACATAAACACATGGAATTTGTCTGTCAATTGGCATAAAACGAAGACTAGTTATTTATACTTTATGGGGTGGGCAAAACTCAGTTATGCTTGAAAACCGAACCGAATCGAACTGGTTCTTAGTTCAGAAAAAACCGAACCGAACTGGTTTGTAGTTTGTAAAATCGAACCAAACCGGTTCTATAAACCAGTGAATCGGTTTAATATTCCAAATCGAACCGAACTAGTTCTTTAAACCAGTGAACCGGTTTAATATTTTGAATCGAACCGAACTGGTTCTATAAACCAGTGAACCAGTTTAATACTGTAAACCAAACTGAACTGGTTTTAACTTATTTTTACTTGTATCAAACTGAACTGCTTTTGTATTAATTTGAACCGCGCTATTTAATTCCTATAGACATTTTTTCCTATTTAATTCATTGACTAGCAGCATATGAAACAATGTTGATTAATCAAAATTTACATGCTGACTTTCCAAATACAGAATACATGCTGCACAATTTAATTCATAGCATTTCTAGATACATACTGCCTTGCATTGGCACAACAATGTTGATCAATCATAATTAATCAGATACATATTAAGCCTTCCCATAAGATAAAATTCACATGTTGCATTTCCAGATACAGAATACATGCTGCACAATTTAATTCATAGCTTTCCAGATACATGATGTCTTGCATTGGCACAACAATGTTGATCAATCACAATTAATCAGAAACATAATCACAACAATGTCTAATTAGTCTCAGCACATCACCAAACCTTAATAGGCTAATGAATTTTGTAAAAATATCTGCCCAACACACATGTAACTAAAAGGTGAACATAAATAAATTCCTCAATATTCTAAAAGTATGATCTCTAAACTCAAATAATCTATTTACTTCAACAATTTTACTTCAAATACAATGACGCTAAACAAAATAGAAACAAATGTCTTTAATCGTCAAGACTAATGACACTAGCAGATGTTGTTGCGTAGAGCGTTGGAGAAATGATCTCTGCAAAAAACAGTATTTCATTATGTTTCAAAAAAATTTAAAATACAATACAAAGTTTGTAGAACTAAAAATATTGTAACATACCTTTCTCAAAGGTTTCAAGTTCTTCAAGGTCCTCATCAAATAGATTGGAGAAATGAGATCCTTTCAGCCAATCTTGAGTGCACACAAGCACTTCCAGTGTCGTAGGTGTAAGATTATTACGATGAGGATCCATCACCCTTCCTCCAGTGCTGAAAGCAGACTCTGATGCTACAGTAGACACACGGATGACCAACACCTCACGAGCAACACGTGAAAGGATGGGGAATCTAGTTGAATTGACTTTCCACCAATTTAGAATGTCAAACTCGACAAAATAAGGTTCACACTCTCAGCAAGGTATTTATCAAGCTTAGACTTAGGATCAATTCTTTGTCCAGTTGATTTTTTGTAGAAGCCCATACCGTGTATATCATTATCATCTTCTTCTTTCTTTCTTTTTACTACACATATTCTACGACCCAAATAGTCTTTCTATCTTCTCATTATTTGATAGTTACATTATGTATTAAATGTTTTCATGATTTATCATATTTCCATTTTTATGTATCTCCTAATTCAAATTTTTATTAATGACTATTTCTATTGATTTCATTCAATTTTTATTCTCATCCATTGAATTAACTTATTTTGTAATTCCCACTTGCTTTTAAAATGTTTACCTTTCATATTCCGAACGTCTATCATATACATTGAATTTCATACCTCTTACTTGCCTTCATTCTCTCCTCACTTCATCAATAACAACTTTATTGGTCAATTTTGTTGTGGCCTTAGATTCAATTTGTGAGTGCATAATCTCCATTTTATGGTTTATTTATTTATGGCTTGAAATTAGTGATTTTTTATTTTATTTTGATGTTGTTAGTCATACATATAATATTTTTTGGTTATTGTTATATATATATATATATATATATATATATATATGAAAGAGACATTATTTCCTTATCTTAAGAAAAAGAATACATCAGTGATTAAATCCATCAAATAAGAGATAATATGTCATAAATTTAATTCTATTCATTTCTAATGTAACTTTTATACATATTTTTTACCTCTTGTTGCTATACGACCTAAGTTTTAAATTTATCTCACTATCTCATCTTTTTTTTTTAGGAAGTAAAATGTACCCTATCTCGTCGTTTGTTAGATGAGTATAATTAGCTATAATTGTATGCTTTTATACTATTATTTTTTAAGAAATATCAGACTTCATTTCTTATTCCCGTCTTCATTTCAATATGTTATAGACGACTTATTGCATAAATAGTAAATACATCACAGTTTCTTACTAATATTTTAATAATTAAAATATAATAACAATATATTATATGACCACAACAGATATAAAAATATGATCCACAAAAGATATAAAAATACAATCAAACTTTAAAATTAAATAAATAAAAAACACCAAAGTAAATTAAATCAAAAAAATATTGGAACAAACAAATGGTTCAAGTAGTAAATAGAAGTTGAAAAAAAAATTAAAACTAATTTCTAATGCTAACTTATGCTTGAAAATAGTAAATATAAAATATAAAAATAAAAAAAGGTTAAGGACAAACAATGGTTCAAGTAGGGTAAAACCTACAAAATCTGCCAAGTGACTTTTTATCACAAAATATTATTGCTATAATTTTACATTTTAATATTTTACTGATTTTCCTTCACCTACATATTATATTTTTTAACTTAACCACAAAATCATATATGCTTTTAAGTTATAAGTTATGTTTTGATTTCGGTTAATTTAATTTAAATTCAGTACTATTTCAGCATATTAATAAAAAAAAATCAATACTTCACTATTTTACTACCATCCCAATTTTTCTAGATCAATCACACTCTCACCCATCAAAATTATCTTGTTCAAATAATATAGACACAAAATAAATATTATATTACCACTTTTTTTAGTACAGAAATTTACTACTCCCTCTGATAATAATAATTTAATAATAGTCATAGACAGATCTTGTAAATAAATAAATAAATAGAGACGGAGGGAGTATGCACATACTCCTCGTGCTCTAACTTATAAGTTTCCCTTATTTTTAATGTTTAGTTTTTGCTGATAAATAAAAAACCGTCCTCTACAAGTAAAAGGTAGAAAAGGGTAACAAAGAAAAGCTTGCTTGATATTTCTAGTGCATCCTTTGATTTTCCTAGGATGTAAATTGGGATAAATCAGTGAGGAAAATGCTTTTAAAAGAACAAAAGGACTAATTCAGAATCACTTTTTTAAACAGAAGATGAACACATAAAATTTGTCCATTCAAAATGCCATAAATTTAAGACTACTGATTTATACTCGAGTTGTTTCTAGGCAACAAGAGTCATCAATATCTACAAACAAGTGCAGGCTTTCATCTCTAATTCTGCTTGCCTTGAAAATAAACAACGTACACTAAATAAAATGGTGATTCGTCAGTCGCCTAAGGATAACTCTTGCAAGGCTCTAGTGTTCTACTTTGCTGCTCCGTGATTCTAATCCAAGGCAGCTCAAACAATGTCAAACAACTGAGTGAATATACAAGAATAAAGGGCATCTCAGTTCTAACTACTGTCACAACCAACAACAACAAGTCTTCCCTGCTTTTTGACTAAGAATTATTCGTTCACTTTCTTCAGACAGAAATCTTCTTTAAGCGAGCAGCAATAGGCATGCCCATAAACCCAACAAACAAGCAGAAGAACCACTGTACCAGACTGAGAGGTGTTGTATTTGCAAAAGTTCCCAAGTACTCGACTATTATGATTTGAAATAGAATTGTAGCACTGATGACACCCACAAAGACATAATTATCCAATATGCCTTTAAAAACATTAATTTTCTCCATCTCACGAGAGTTTATCTCATTGAAAACCTGCAAAAACAGACCAATCCAAAAACTGGTAAGCCACATTCATACATCGGTTAAATATTTAACTTAACATTTCCTAATTTTCGATGGAGTCATAATTATTTCTAAACAAGTTATTCAGCATTTACATAAAAGCTACCTGACAGAATACAAATGAGTTGAAGATAAGTGTGTTTAAGACTAGATTCGAATTAGGGCCATCAAGCGCAAAGATGGATTTTCCTTTTGACTGAAGAAACCATATCACCATAAACTGATACAGTGATTGTCCTAAGATATTCCTCCACATGACATTGCTGATGAAATTCCCTTTTCTTCCGACGGGTGAGCGCTTCATTAAATCATCATTTGGAGGTTCAGTTGCGAGCGCAAGTGCTCCCAATGTATCCATTATCATGTTCACCCACAAAAGTTGAACAGCGGTGAGGGGAGCAGTACCTGGAGAGAAAATGCATATATTATATCATAAGATAAATTAGAAGGAATAAAAGGTTTTCAAAATCATGTAATGCTAGCAGATATGAAGTCCAAAATCAAAGAAGAAAAATTAATCTAACTTTCTAACCTGTCAAGCAGGCTGATGTAAAGTTCACTATTAAAGCAACAACGTTAACTGTAAGCTGAAACTGTACAAATTTCTGAATATTTATGTAAACAGATCGTCCCCATTTGGCCACTGTTACTATTGTGGAGAAGTTATCATCCAGAATTATGACATCTGCACTTTCTTTTGCAACCTGCACACATGTTATGTAATTAGCCGGACTTGGTATTCTCGTTGCTATAGAATATTAATTAATGACAAAAATGTAACACAACCCTTTTCCTTTTATTTTGATTTAAGATATTTTGCCATGGTTTACTCAGGGAAACGTTGCATTGACACTCACCTCAGTTCCAGCAATGCCCATGGCAAGTCCAATGTCTGCTTCATGAAGGGCTGGGGCATCATTTGTTCCATCACCAGTTACAGCTACGACTTCCCCAAATGTGGTACGCAAGTGTTTTACCAATGTATGCTTGTCTAAAGGCGAGGATCGAGCCATGACCTAAAAGGAGTTAAACATTTATTTATGTTACTGAAAGGATAAACAATGAATCATCTATAACTGTAAGATAGATTCGTAATGAAGCAATCAAGATGTAGTGCATAAAGGAAATAAGAAGTACCTGAATTTTGGGAATCAGTTCAAGCAACTCTTCCATACTCTTCTCTCTAAATTCTGGACCTTCAATGGCTATACCATCATCTGTTAAAATCCCACATTCCCTTGCTATAGCCTTCGCAGTATTAATATTGTCACCTGTAACCATTCTTACTGTTATTCCAGCTGAACGGCATAGTGCTACAGACTCCTTAACACCAGGACGAACAGGATCTTTGATACCAACAACCCCTATACAAGTGTATCCAGTAACAGGAATGGAGTCGTCAGCAGAGAACCCATTTTCCAATTCCACATATGCAAGGCATAAAGTTCTAAGTGCCTCATTAGCAAACTGGTTTATTGTAGTCTTAAGATGGTTAGTTGATTCTTCATCAAGTGGGACAACCTCGCCGTTTGAATTGAGAACTTTGTCACAGGAAGCAAGAACTATTTCAGAAGCACCTTTACAGTGAGCTCTTAAACCTCCACTAGGGAGCTCCACCACTACACCCATTCTTTTCTTAGTAGAGTTGAATGGCTCAACTTTAACAATTTTGCATGCTTGTTTCTCTCCTTGAAAATCACCACCTAATGACAAGCCAAACTCCAATATTGCAGTATCGGTCGGGGTTCCTAAAATCTCATGTTTACCTTCTTTGTTAACCACGACCTCTCCTCCTGTGTTGTTAAATATTGACTGTAGCAGCATTTTAACAACCGATTCTGGGAGTTCAGAGCACAAACTAGAAGAAGTCTTGTTGCTTATTTCCTTACTCTTCATACAAATGCATGTTTTCACAACAGTCATGTGATTGGTTGTTAGTGTCCCAGTTTTGTCACTACATATAGTTGTGGCTGATCCCATTGTCTCACAAGCTGCCAAATTTCGGACAAGGGCTTTATCATTCATCATTTTTTTCATTGCAAATGCAAGGCTCAATGTCACAGCTAATGGAAGCCCTTCTGGAACAGCAACAACAACGATAGTGACCGCAATTGCAAAGAACTCCAACATCTCCAAAGCATCATCCCCATTCCAGCTCCAGAAGCTTCCTTGTTGGAGTTTAAGGCTCACAAGTCCTTGAACCAGTACTGCAAAAGTAACAATGGCGAAGAATAGGCCTATCTTCCCAATAATGGTTGCCACTCCGTTAAGTTTCACCTGTAACGGGGTTTCATCATCACCACCTTCACTGAGAGTAGCCATCAACTTACCCCATTGAGTCCTCATTCCAACTGTGGTAACCAACATCTTGCATGATCCATCTTGGACTTTGGTTCCTGAAAGAAGAAATGGATTTTCTGTGTTCACAACCACGGGCTCACTCTCTCCTGTTAAACTTGACTCGTCGATCAACACAGAAAATCCTGAAACAAATAGTCCATCAGCAGGGACTTGGTCACCAATGGCAAGATGCACGATATCGCCAGGAAGTAACTCATATATGGACATTTTCTGCCTATATCCATTTCTTGTGACCTGAATGGAAATTTTCTTCTTCTCCTTGTCCAAATCCTTGAACTGTAAAGATTGCCGATAATCACTTGTTGCTGTCACAAAGACAACCAATAAGATACTTGCAACAATTCCAAGACCATCATGAGCCCCCTTGGGCCATCCTTCTGTTGCAATGCCAACTATCAGAGACACAAGAGCACACACTCCAAGTATCATGAGAGTCATGTCTTGAAGGGCTTCCCAAACAAAAACCCAAAAGCTTTTAGCTTGACTTTCGGTGAATTTATTGATTCCATATATCTCTTGTCTCCTATTCAGCAAATCAGGATCAACGCTGAGCCCGTCAGTGGTTGATGCAGAAAGCTTTTCTGCAATGCCATTAATCCCACCATGATATTTCAACTTCTTTACATCATGGCCTTCAACAATAGACCCCAATTCATCACCACAGATTTGGAATCCTGCATCTTTAACTTCCTCTGGCACTTTGTAATCGCTTTGTTGCGTGCCTGTGGATATATGATCAAAAGTAAACATACTGGCCCTGATATTTATAAGCTATGAGAATAATGACAAAGAAACTTACCTTGCATAAACTGAAATGCTGCTTTGGAAACCAAAACTGCCACCCTCAGCTTCTCCTGCAGTAAGGAGATAATGAGTCATTGAGAATTAAAACAGGAAGATGTCACATTCTATTTCTATGCATTGAAGAGAAAACTGAGGAATCACTGTTTATAGTACTTTATAAGTATTCTCAAATTCTTTACTAAGAAAAACACTTTGCAGAGTTAATGAGCACATGAGTGTTGTTTATACTGGATAAGCAAGTGTACAAAAGGAAAACAAGATTGCTTCGGTCTTTATTGAAACTGATAACAGTGGATGACATGTAATCAACATGTTTGGTCAGCTTCCATCTGATGCTTCCATAAAATTTTTGAAAAGGTTAAATTTTATTACTTTGCTTGTATGCTGGCAAAAAGCATTTTATGTCTGATATTCAAAATGTCCAAAGCCTATCATCAACAATGTCAAATTAAAAACTCCAGAGTAGCTAATTTATGCATTTATGTTCATCATTTGTTTTAGTGGTATCTTGGCTAAAATTTGAACTTTTGAAAACTAATTAGAAACCACAAACATTAGTTAGTACATAAAAAACTCAAAAATCTAAAACGACTGCCACTCGGAAGTAGAAGGTCACAATGATATGCCGTGTTTGTTCAACAAATATAAGAAAAAACGAATACGAGTTAAGTTACACCCATATTAGTTTCTCTTATTTTTGTCAAACTGATTGTGATCAAGTCATCTTCTCATATGTGAGGACAAAAAAAAATATAAACTTCTA
The DNA here is from genome assembly GCA_037974835.1 of Cicer judaicum. Taxonomy (NCBI): domain Eukaryota; kingdom Viridiplantae; phylum Streptophyta; class Magnoliopsida; order Fabales; family Fabaceae; genus Cicer; species Cicer judaicum. The sequence continues at coordinate 12,825,824 of JBBPBS010000738.1, forward strand.
CTTCAAAATGAAATCATCCACGAAGTTTCAAATGATTTAAAAAAAAATTAGAATCATATACAGCCTAATAGTCCAAGCAATGTCTCCAAAACATAACGAGAAATAATAACACACAAACAAATATATGCCATATATCACAAATGTTGACTAGTCCACTGTACTATAAATTAAAAAATATTAATAATAATAATAATGTAACCAATAAACCAATGGGAAAGTATCTTTCAAATAATATAATTAATAATAAGATCAAAGTGATTTATATATCTAAAATATTATTGGAGCTATATATATCTAAAATAATAATAATAAAAAATAATTAAAAAAAAAAATAGAAACCTGATTGGTACGGCGCATAGCAGCAGCTTCGCCCCTCTTTTGAAGATTGGCAGTGAAACGAAAGCGTCTTTTGGGGTTCTTTACAACTCCGCATGCTTCTCTCCATCTTCGAAGAGCTTCTTCAGATGAGTTTTTCGACTTTACTCTTCCAAAATTCTTTTGTAAATAGTCCTCCATCATCCAACAATAAATTAATTAAACACCTTTTGTTACGCTTTGCTATATGTGAATGAATGAACCGAACCTGTTAATATTATCAAATCAAATAATAATATACAAATCAACTGGAGTTGTAATGTATGAGATGAATAAATGTTGTTATGTTACAAAAAAGAAATGTTAAGTTGGTTTCTACTATTTGTATATGCAGTGACCGAGTAATGAATGAAGATATTAGACACCAAGTTTGAAATTGAAAGATACTTTCGTGGAAAGAGAGGTTGGTATTGGAGGGGTACCGTATTCCTAACTCTATATATATACTAATTAAAAGCCAAAAATGTTTCTAATAAATTACAATTGAAGATTCTTTTTTGAGGGGGAAACCTGCTCTGCGACTTTATCTTTTAGGGAATTAATGACTTGTGGTTTCTACAGTTTGTTTTTATGTGGTGGGAGGGGTCAACGACGTTATTTTTCTTCTTCTAATAAAGGGAAATGACTACTGCATGCTTAATTTAGTTGAAGGGAATTAGTTCGATTCCAATAAAACATGCTTATAAACAAGCCAAATACCTTAAGTTCAAAGAGTTGGATCTAAACACATATACTAATTTAATCTCTAAAATGTAAATATAAATCTCAAAAGATTGGATCTAACTAATTCATTTGAAAATCATTTTTTTAGATATTTCTGTCAAAGTAAAAACATTAATTTTACGGACAGTTTATAAATTTTATTCCGTCAATCTCAAAATAATTATCACATTTATAAAAAAAAATTATTATTTTTTATTTTTAATATAATTTTAATTATTTTATTTCAATTATATGTTCTAATTAATTTTTTTTTTGTATTACTTTTAATTTATTATTCTATATTTTATATTTATGACAATGAAAATAAATTAATAGTTGATATTAGTTGTTTAATAAAATCATTGTTTTATTTAATTTATTTATCATATTTTATTAATTCGTGTGAATAAATAATCAATTGCGATGGTTATTTTTAACGAATGAAATAATGAATTAAATTGTTTTTACTTTTTTTTCTTTCAACTTTTAATTATTATCCATCCATAAAATAATTGTTTTTTTATGAACAATAATATTCTTATTTACAACTATGAACAAGAATGGTTGGGCCTTGTTGTAATGAATACGTACATGAAAAATGATTTTTGGTTCCAAATTGAATCCATTACGCGTTTCCTCCGTAAAAGTAAATTTGGTGTATATCAGACTTATCAGTGATTGATCATTCATTCACCCAAAAGGCCAAAACGCGTAAAGGACGGTGTCGTTTTCCGAGCATAAAAAACCAACGCGGAAACAACGTTCATGACTCCGACCTGCCTTTTATTGGACACGTCTTACTTACACTTTACTTTTGGTAAAGCATTGTAACAAAAAAACCTTATCGAAAAGCAAAATGTTTGCCCTACCGGTCTGCTAAGTGATAACAAAAAACTTTACTATATACGTTTATTTTTTAATAAAATTAACGTTATTAAAATAGAAAATTTGATATAAAATACGACATAAATATAATATTTTATAAAATAAAATAAAATATAACATCTAATGTATTTTATATTTGTTTCTATAATATTTTTTACTTTTTATATTTAATTACAATTTTATTCTTCTGTATTGATTGATTTATTAAATTGATATTTTTATTTAAAAAGTAAATAATTTTAATCATCCATCTATTTTTTTATTTAAAAATAATAATATAATATATTTTTAATAGTATATTATATAATACATTAATATAAACTAATTAATATTTATAAAAATAAAATAAAATACAGTAAAAACATAATTTTTAATTTCAACGTATAAATGATTAATATATTGAACACACTTTACTTTTAAAAAAGCATTGTAACAAAAAAAATCTTATAGAAAAGCAAAATGTTTGCCCTAACGGTCTGCTAAGTGATAAGAAAGAACTTTATTACATACGTTTATTTTTTAATAAAATTAACATTATTAAAATATAAAATTTGATATAAAACATAAATATAATAATTTATAAAAATAAAATAAAACATAACATCTAATGTATTTTATATTTGTTTTCATAATATTTTTTATTTTTTATATTTAATTATAATTTTAGTTTTTTATATTTATTGATTTAGTAAGTTGATATTTTTATTTAAAAAGTAGATAATTTTAGTCATTCGTCTAACTTTTTGATTTAAAAATGATAATATAATATATTTTAAATAATATATTATAT
>JBBPBS010000738.1:12828965-12840159 GCA_037974835.1 Cicer judaicum
TATAAGAAAACAAATTTTCTGTATTTAATTTTTAAAGTTTCTTAAATAAAATTATTTTTAGTAAAACAAACGTGTAAAATTATTGACTTTTAAAATAAGATGATTATTTTTGTAAATTAATAAAAATTAAAAATTAAAACTATAATTAAACTTTACAAATATATATACTATTATTTATATATTATTTTCTACCAGATATAATCTTAATCGAATTATTATCAATATTAAATATAAATATTTTTTAATCATAATTTGAACTACTATTCATCACATTATGATAAACCTTGTTGGTTTATTATTATAATTTTTAAAGATATCGTGATTATAATTTTAGATGTATAAATGTACACATATCTTTAAATATGTGAATAATTAGGTACTTATACATACAATTATAGAAATGTAGTTCTAAATGTATCTTTTTAATATCTATTAGTAAACAAAGAATTACAACAAACACAAACATAACATGTGAGCAGCATGAATAATTATTCTATCCATATCCACGTATATGAAAGAATTACAGGAAAAAATAAGTCAGTTTATGACTATAAAAAATGCAATTATCATTTCAATCACGTTTGTAGAATCAATACCATGGCATAGTACACATAATAAATAGAGTAGTGTCATCTGTACACCTCATTTTTCTATGATATATCTTCAATTTTTTTATATTTATTAAACACATTTTTTTATTTACATTATAACATATTATATTTATTACATCAATGTCTATTTTTTTTTTGGTCAATTAAATATATGGGCGTTGATAAATTATTCTCCTAATAAATACATTTTTTTTTTATTTTGCTAATAAATGCAATTGATAAATTATTGTCCTAATATATACAATTTTTTTATTTTACTAATAAAATATAAATTGATACTCTAAAAGAAGAGAAAAAAATGAAAAGGGAAGAGGAAACGCTGGCATGCGGTCCCACGCATCAACGGCTAAAAACGTCCAGATCACCATAGAATATTTACACCTCGCACGATTGGACACAACTGCTTCAAACCATCCACACCCATCGAAACACTCACTCCTACTACATTTCATCATCATTTTTATTACATTTAAAATTAAATTGTTTAAAAAAAAAACTCATTTCCTCGCCACACCCTGTTTCGTGAAGCACAGTGCATCAAGATCTCTCTCTCTCTCTCTCTCTCTCTCTCTCTGAAACCGAAGATGAGCAAGGGACCGGGTCTCTACTCCGATATCGGCAAGAAAGCCAGAGGTGAATGTGAATTGATGAATTATTCTCCGTTATTGATTCCTTAACACTTTTCTCCAACTTTAATCAGAAACGATTCTAATAATTTTCATTTTTCTTTGCTCGTAGATCTTTTGACAAAGGATTACAGCTCCGATCAGAAACTCACCGTTTCCTCTTACAGCACCACCGGAGTGGTAAGCTCTTCTAATTTCCAATATATTCAATCTATATATGCATATGTATACACATCTTAAATTATATAATTAGATGTGAGAGTGCGATTATTGGTTTTATTGTTAAGATCTAGCTTAATGCTATATGTCGCAGTTAATTTATTCGCATTGTGAGTTTGATGATGATCGTTTTGCCTGTTCCTTTAAATGCATCGTTAATAACTGCATCTCTATTATTTTAAATGCGTTACTGATTGCTTATATAAAAAAAATAATGATAGTTGCCTCTTTTATTGATTTGATTCTAGAAAAACACGTTGAATCGTGAAGTTACCTTCGAGAAATTATTTGAAATGAGCTTAAGTAATGTTGTTTGTACATTTAAGACTGATTCACATTACATTACGTGGTCACCACGTTAAGCTGATATCCGTATTGTGTAGATAAATAGTATCATAAATTCATCTTTGCAATTTTGTAAATAATAAAAATAAATTTGTACAAAAAAAATAATTAAATTAAATATATGATATTGGATGTGTCATCACTCATCGCTAACTCTGCTTGAAATCCAATGTTTCCTGTATAAAAATGTTTAGTGGTGTTATATTTTTGTGGACTTTTTTTTTTTGTTTTTGCTTTCTGCTAGTCTGTTTTGTCGTAAGAATGGAACATGTGGTTTTCAAAACATGTTGTTGGACATGTCACATATGTGTCTCTACAAAACATCAATTATCCTAGTTGTTGTACATAAAACATACTTTATCTTATTATAGTATGATTGTTTAAATAATAAAAAATGGCAATCTCTTGGATAGAAATTGGGTTGGGGAATAATACTATATGAACAATATACGGGGAGACAAAAATAAATTGAATGTTTAGAGCTAATTGGATTGTATGTCGACTTGAACATAAGGGTTTATATATTTTGATGTAATAATGCTGCGTCAGAATTCAGAAAATAGCACTACCATTGGATGGTGTTGGGAATCAGAAATTTTTAAAAGGGGTATTCCAGACAGTCTGATGTAAGTTTATCATGCAGGTTCTGCCGTTTTCATGCCTAAAATCCTTGAGTTTTGAATTCTGATATATACCATATAAGTCAATAAATTATTTTAAAAAGTTGACACAGTTACAAGTTTTCGGAGTTATGTAACATGTAATAGAAACTATCTAACTAGTTGTGCAGCTTTACCAATTAATTATCTGGTTATCTAGTATGTCGCGTCAGTGCTTAAGAAATTGTTTGGTGGTTGAAATTAGATTTGTGAGAAATTTTTCGGAGTGCGGAGGTTGTGAGAATTTGTTTGGTTGTTGATATAAGATTTGTTAACATCTAAGTAGTTGAAAGTATATAACCAAGTCTGAGAAAATGCAAGATTGAGTACTGTGGTAAGGTGAGGTGAGAAATGAGCAGAGGACAGGACATAGATTTAATACTGTTAACTAATTACTGATAATACTTTGATCAATTGATTTCTCTAATGGGAAGTTTATGTTGAATTCATGAATGTTGGAAGCCTTTTGTATGGGCAACTTAGAAGGTTTGAATCACCAAACTATTAGTGTTGTTGTTATACCTATGCATTTCCATAATTCCTTTTAGAATTTCTCATTACATGTTACGCACTGCATATGCTTATTGCCTAAAATTTGGGGATAACATGTTGATAGCAATGAAGGCTTTCCAAATCGGTTGTTCTGAAGGCAATTACTTTTAAGTTCATTTTTTATTTTACTGTTATCACTTTCTTACTTTATTATTAAGAAATAAGCGCATACACAGGTTTTCCATAATCAACAATAACCTACAACCCATGAATAAGAATTCATTCTTAGTGTAGTATAATAGTATTGCTGTGGGTTCATGTTGAAGGTGTTGCTTTACTAAGTGGCAGCTGTTTCCAGTTTTATGGGGGTGGTTATCTACTAAAAGTATTATGTTTTCCTTCAAGCTGTCTGTGTCTGGAATCCATATGTTCTATTTAAATTCTTGTTTGACTTTGTACTTTCTGGTTATCACGGCAGCTTTTTTAACACTAAGTATGTGCAACGATGATCACTTAAGACCATTTGCTACGACCAAAGTATGTCTAATCTTCACTTCAATATGGCTTTTTCCTTTTTCTCCTTTCAGGCCCTTACTTCAACTGCTGTGAAGAAAGGAGGACTCTCAACTGGAGATGTGGCAGCACTGTACAAGTATAAGAACACCCTTATTGATGTCAAACTTGACACAGCATCAATTGTGGGTTACTATGTCTTTTTAGATTATAATATTATATGCTCTGAAGTAAAACGTCTAATTTGGCTCTCTTTCTTCCAGATCTCCACGACCCTCACATTCACTGACCTTTTTCCATCCACAAAGACTATAGCTTCATTTAAGCTGCCTGATTATAGTTCTGGCAAGGTACTTGCTCTTCTATATGGTAAATGATTGACTGCTGTACATGTTTCTGAAAATTTGTCTAAGTTTTTGGCAGTTAGAGGTTCAATACTTCCACGACCATGCTACCATAACGTCAGTCGCTACACTGAAGCAAACCCCTACAATTGATGTTTCTGCCACTGTTGGTACCCCAAACCTTGCAATTGGTGGTGATGCGGGCTATGATACTACATCTGGTCGTTTTACTAAATACAATGTTGGGCTTAGTTTCACGAGACCAGATTCATCCGCTTCAATAATATTGTAAGATTCTTATTTTGTCCATATTTCTGTTACAAAAATCTAGCAATGGTTCATACAAGCGAGAAATTGATATAGAACATATTATTTCCTATCAGTGGCGACAAGGGTGACAGCATTAATGCATCATACTTCCACCATTTAGACCAATTCAAGAAGAGTGTTGCTGTTGCGGAGATAACCAGAAGGTTCTCAACAAATCAGAACACTATTACAGTTGGAGGGTCTTTTGCTATTGATCCTCTTACACAGGTCAAAGCAAGGCTCAACAACCGTGGAATTCTTGGGGCCCTCCTACAGCACGAGATCTTTCCAAAGTCAGTGCTGACTATTTCTGGGGAGGTTGACACCAAGGCCCTGGATAAAAAATCTAAGTTTGGGTTGGCAATTGCTCTCAAACCTTGAAGTTTTCCTTTTAACTTTAAAACTTGAGATTGGAAATCTAAACTCCAATTCAATATTGTTTTTGGCGGCCCTTGAAGGGAGGGCAGAATAATAAGTTCCACAGATGAGCGTTTCTAAGTTCTTTCTGAATGGATGAATCATTTCAATAACTCGGAATCCACCTATGGCTTCTGTTTTCCCATTTTTTGTTAAATTTTCTGCTTTCATATTCTGAATTCATTCTAACATTGTAGTAGACATTATGATCAATGGAAGTCTTGTTTTCTGGGAGGACTCTTATCATTAGTGTTTTTGCTTAAATTTTGATTTTCCATATTTTCTGTTTCCTTGTTTTTTCACATACACATTGGTTTGTTAAGCCCCTTACCATGATTTTTCAGTTTTCTAGTAGTTGCTAGCCGGGGATATTAAAGGGAAGCGTTTGTTGGAATCCACAGTAGTTGGCTTCATATCCATGTTCTAAAAAATATGTATCCAATTCCGTACTCGTGCTGCATCCTTAATTAATGTTACAATATGCCGAAGTATATCTTCTCTATTTTTTCTTAATACTTCATCTATTAGCACTTACATTTTTTGTGCTTAAGGGGATATATGAATCTAGAGGTTCCATGCTCCATGTCACTTTGTTATATGAGGAAAAAACTTGACTAATAAAGGAACCTTATACATCTCTAGAATCAACAACCAACATTTCTCGACACTTCTATTTTTTGTAAGCCATTGAACCAGCATGCCGGAACTTATCCGTTCAATATAAAAAACTACTTTTAAGTCGCCACACCAGAGAAAATTAATGACTAAAGATAACAGTGAAATCACTTGTAAGTAACAACCATTTGGTCATATACAATATGCCGAAATATAACTTCTACCCCCCTCTATCTCAAAAACCAAACGTTAACAAGCAATAGCTACACACATTGGAGATCATATCTTCATAATAAAGCTATACAATATTTGAAAAGAAAGAGCATTTCCACATTGCTCAAATGATCTTCACTTGTTAAGTTGATAATAATAAAGGTTTAAATGCCTTCAGTGATTAAAACAATGGAGATGAAAGAGAAGATTACAAGTATACAATATTGAAGTTTAATGTAACATTGAACTCAATGCAACTTGGTAAAGGGAGTGAGGGTAAAAGTTCAACCAAAATGAGTTCTCCATGCATCAGCAAGCAAACTATACAACTACTATTACTGCTCGGACATGTAACCTAATTAGAGATTAGGACAATTTAATTTAAATTTTAATCCTACCTCTAGACCCTAAACCCTACCTCTAGAACAGACGGAAGACAGAGTTTGCAATATTGCATCATGAATAAAATAGATTCTCAAATGACAGTATACCTAAATATCAACTATTTATCCAACCAAAACATTTATGTAAGCAAAACTGATTGAAGTACCCGGATAACAGTTCCAGCATTTTAAGTCCTACGCATGTCTTAACTTAAACATAACTAAATTCTTGTTATCTCTACCCCTAATTCAACAATCTTAGCTCTGCCCTTAAATGCAAGCAAATGAGAACATCAACAAGCTTTACCAGTGATAATGTCAAGCATTTCATTAAATTAAAACAAAACATAACAATCTCAAAATTCTGAAATCATTCAGATCTAAACCACATGTGTTCAACCCATCAAGTTCTAACAGTAATACAAACATAACTAGTAATCATAATTTGAATAATCAAAAAAGGATTATGAAGAAAAAACATGAGAAACTAATCAATGTTTTGCATAATGTCTTCAGGAGCAAACTTAGTGCCCTTTTCCTTATCAGCAGCAGCACGATCCTTAGCCTTACGATCAAGCAAAGATTTACGATCCTTATCCAAACGAAGCTTAGTGATAACAACTTTGGAAGGGTTAACACCAACATTAACGGTTGAACCATTAACTTTCTCACGTGTTATGCGTTCGATGTGAATCACCCATTTCCTGCGATAAACTTGAACAACCTTTCCCTCGCGTCCCTTGAAGGTACCTCTTACAACCTGAACCTCGTCGTCTTTACGAACGGGCATGGAACGCACGTTGTACTTTGAACGTAGGTCGCCGGAGAGAGGTGCGCTCATTAGAACGCGACGGACGCTTGACGGCGCCGTGAAATGGGCCTTGCGGCTCTTGCGACGGCTGCTTGAAACCCTTGGATTGAACTTCATTGTGTGGTGTGTTCTCTCCCCTCTCTTTTCTGACGGCAACGATAAAATGAATGTATATACGAAATCTTCAAATTAGGTTTTCAGGATTTCTTTTTTGTTTTAATTTTTTTATGTCTATTTGGATAGGGTCTTCCATGGACAATCACGTTTTGGGGAAATAATTTGGGCCTTATAGACCAATTGAGTTCTGCTACCTACACCTCTTTATTTCCATGTTATATCCTATAAAACTAATAGAAAATTGGCAACATAACACATACATGTTACTTTAAATTATACGAAAATAACAAATTAATTATTAATCTTTTTTAGAATAAGTGAACTATTTATTTTTCTTTTAATATTAAATTTGTCTTTTGTGTTTATAAATATTTACACTAATAATTAAATCTAAAACTATTAATATTGAAATTCAAAGTTATATTAATTTTTCAATAAATTTATGTAATTCTTAAGAGATTTTAATTATAATAATCATAAGAATATAATCATCAATTAAATTTTAAAAAGATAACTAAATTAGAGAGAATTTAAATAATATATATATATATTAAAATTTTTAAATACATAAATTGAATTCAAAATGTAAAAATTGAACTCGTATGAGTTGCTAATCCTAATAAAAAACACGCCACCACACAAGCCATCCTTAACCCATATCAAAACAAGCCACCAAAAGTTGGCAATGTTAGGGAGGAAAATTGAGGTGGTGAAATTGGCTATGTGATTTGGAAAATTGATTAGAATATAAGGGTGAATCAGTCGATTTGGTTGATTTAAAAATTGTTAGCGAAGAAAAATCGACTAAATTTGCACAATGCACTAGGAAAAAAACTTACTCCATATTTCAATTATCATATACCCATACCCCACAATTTTTACAAACCATGGTTTTACACCTTTTTCATAAATAAAAATTATAAAAATTAACTAACCGAAAAACTTATGAAATGTTTTCTCAGCAATACATTAAAAAAAAATACCAGCAAACTTAATTAAGTTTTACTGAATATGTTTGGCCTCTTGTGGGATGGAAGATTAAATAAATGAGCTAATAATCTTTAATTCTTATAAAAGATGCAAATTTTCTTCTAACATACTTTGTTTTGATGGATGTGAAAATGACCTTTGACAATTTTGATTAATTCACTAATTTTCAATATCTATAAATACTTAATTAAAATAATTATAAATTTTTTATTTTATCATATATAATATTAATTTTATTACGAAACGTTCCGATATACTTTAAAATATATTAAGTATATTTTAAAGTGATTGAATAATATTTAAATTAATTTATAAATATTTTAAACTTAAACTTATTCAACATGTTTCATAACATCTCAATCGACTTATTTATCATGTGAATCGATTCTTAAACTTCTATGAGATTTTGTAAATTGAATTACACTCTTTTTTAAATTATGAATTTTCAATAAACTTATAAATTGATTCAAAATTCTATAAATCAATTTACACACCGTGTTGAATCCTTACCAATAAGTTATTTTATTCCACCAGAATGTTTGCACTTTCATCTACCAACTCATATTTTTTAAATATTGATATGAACTATAATTAATAACACTATCATATATTTATCATTAGAAGAAGCTTTTTAAAAAATTTCTAAATTTAATTACAAAAATGATTCAAATTTTTTAAATTGCTGAATAATTAAAGATATTTCATTCTGGTATGTACTAATAAAAGTGTTTATAATATAATTTCGTAGAAACTTAAATATGATTTTTTTTACCAAAACTTTTATGGATAATAAAATATAAGTAACTCTTTAATCCATTTTTGTTTATAATTGATGAGTATTTTTTTTTTGATAGAGAACGAAATTTGTCCAAAGTACTACATCTTGACAGGGTGTTAGACTCAATTACAGCAAAATGCAAAAGAAAACGCATAAGAGATGGAGGATTATCTAAAATGGTTCAAATAAAGTCGATAGAGTGTTAATATATGAATTTATTTTTCAATACTATATATTGTCTTTTTAGTTTAAATATTAATTTTGAATATGAGTTGAATTAGAAATCAATAATATATAACAAGAACAATAATTTATTTGATTATCGTTATAAAAAATTTAAATTATATAATTAAAATATAACAAAATATAAATAAAAAATATAATTTAAAATATAAAAATGTAAATCTAATTATAAAAATGATTAATAAAATTTGATATTAAACTTAAAAATAAAATATTAATAATTAATTTAAAAAATGCCTATCATTCTATCTCAAGGGTATTTTTGTATTTTTATATAACTTAATAAATTAGTATTTAAAATTATAAAAATATGAAATTAATTGAAATTTTAAAATAAATATAATTTATTTGTAAATATATTTTTATTTATTTATATATAATATATATTATATCTTTTTGACGTTTTAATAAATAAAATAGAATTATCTGAATACTCATATTTTTTTTATAAATTAAGTTATTTATTTAGTTGTGTAAATAGATAATTTTAAATATAAAATTATTTTATTTTATTCATTAATTTTTTTGTTAGTATAATATTTATAATGTGATAAGTTAATTAAAAAAATTAATATATAATTATTTATAATAATAATTTTGTTAATTAAATATAATATAATATATATAATGTCATAATAAAATGTATATTAAATACGTAATCAAATAAAATATTATTATCTTATTAGTAATATATATATATATATATATCTTAAATACAAGATATAACAATATTTATTATATTACTGTCATATTCTATTATCATCCACTTTTATACTACTATATTTCTATTATACGGTACATATCAAATAAATCTTAAATATTAATGGTGTAAGAAATATCATCGATAAGATGGGGTCGAAATGGACTATAATTATACATCTATATCTATATATATTTTTTTGGACTTAGCAGTACATCTATATTAGCAATTATCGTTACGATTTCGGAGTTAATTTCCACATAGTGGAAAGTAATGTTAAATTGCATCATGAGTATTTATTTCTTATTATATGATTACATCAAAATTTAAGAGTAGAAAGTAGAAACGCTCCAGTGGGGTAATCAGCTTATTAGCTCTTCAAATTGTATTATAGGGAAAATAAAAAGGAAAAGGGAATCGCTTGGCTTCGGTTATTGCATCATCTAACTGGTTACCACTTCCCCTTGAGATCACAAGAACAAAATATTTTGACTTTTCAATCTAGTGCTTCGTCGGTGACTCTAGTTCATATGGTCTTTCTATAAAGAAATACGTAATGGATCTATATCTTCCTTCTTTTCACCCAAAATTAAATAAATAATAAATTACGTAATTACTGATATTATTAGAATATGTGTCATATATTTTTTCTCAACTTAAGTTATAAGTTATGTACGTTTCTTTATTATTTTATTTATAGAAAATATAATAAGTAAATAAATGATATTATACATTTATACAAAAAATATACTACAATTATACTTTATTTATAAGTTGATTGACACAATTAATTAATAAAAATTAATATATTTGATTTAAAATGTATTAATTTTTATTATTATGAATATGATAACTAAAATATTAAAATTAGATATATCAAATAAGGAGTACACAATTTGTCGTTACAAACAGGGGTAGTAAGCTGTAGTATGATATGTACTATAGACTTACTTTTTTTAAGTATAAGACGAACTTATTCAAATTCTTTTATGAACTAATTAAAACTCTATTTCTTAGAATCTCACGTTAACAAAAATTTACAACGTACGAATTACCTAAAACTTGGTATTCAATTTATTCAAAGATCTGTGTATTGAACTCTTTCTTTTTATTCAATGTATTAAACATTTTAAAAATTTAAATTTTGCTCTTTTCAATTTAAAATTTTATTTTTGATTATTTAACAAATATATATTTTTTTAAGTATGACCATAAAAAAGAAACCATAACAGAAACATTTTTGTCCGCATCCGAAATATTGGATTTTTTATTTGTATTATCTTGATATTTTTGATTCAATTTATTATCTCGACATAAAAAAAAAAAAATGAAATAAGCAAAGCGAAATTGGAGTGAGCATTTAAGAGTGATCACATGTATCATTAATACCCTTCCCAAACCATATTTAATGTGACCTTCCGAAACGTACTCCATTGAAATTGAAATAGCAGTAGCAAAACATTAATAATAATAATATTATTATTAATATTATTATTCAGACAATATTGAAAACTGTGAATGTAGAGTGTGATTCAATTCAAAGGAATTGAAAGCAAGAACAAAAGACACAGATGAAGGGTTGGAACCAATTCGGTGTTATTGAAACCATCTACGAGGAAGAACGTGAATTCTCTTCCTCTTCTTCCCCTTCACTTTCACCTTCCTTTTCTTCTTCTCCTCCATCCCTTCACTCCACTGTAAATGCTTGGTTCGTACTCTTTCTTTTCTTCTTCGCACCTTTTCTGTTTATTTCTCTCTCTCTCTCTCTGTGTTTTTTTTTTTTTTTTTTTTTTTAAAAAAATCATCCAT
>JBBPBS010000738.1:12840280-12860250 GCA_037974835.1 Cicer judaicum
TTTTTTTATTTAAAAAAATCATCCATACATTCATTCATATTCATAACATAGTATACTAAATTAAAAAAGTTATGATAATTTCATTTAGGACTATCGATTCTGGATGTGAAACAGATGTGTTGATACGTGTAGAAGGAACTTGTTTTCGTCTCCATAAGGTTTGTTCATAAACCATTGATGCCACTTTGTTAATTAAATGTTTTTTAGTTTTAGTACATAGTTTGCTCTACTAGTAATATTTAGCATAATTACCCTAATTTAATATCCTCTTTTGTTTTTTCCATCAAAATTGTGTGCATATTAAATCTTGATTTTGTTTTAGTGTTTTGGATCAAATTAGTTCAACCAAACAGTCTCTGAATTAGCTGTAACCGAAAGACTATGACTATTTTATTTTTTGTGGTGCACTAATTTTTAATTAAGAGTCATAGTCTTGTAACCGTAAGACTGTGACTATTGATATGAATGTAAGGCTGAATTATAGTAAAATTTGCTAATTTAGGTATGGTGTGGAATCATGATTTAAAACGATTCCAATTATTGGAGTAGAATTTGTTTCAAATTATAAGATTTGTCATGATGAATTAACCACAGTACTGCAACTTAGATTCCAATTAAAAGTGGTATGGTCTACCAAACAGGCTTTATGAATCTGTCAACCCTAGAAAAAAAATACCACACCAACAGTAGCAGACACTACTCTCTGACTGTAATTTCTCCGGCATAAACTATTGGATTTAGGTCTTGAATAAACCATTCTTTTGAATCTTAAAGATTCAAAATAACAATTTATTTTATTAAATTATTTAACTTTACTCAATATACTCTTTGAATTTTTTAATTCGTAGACAAAAAAACACTTTCTAAAATAATTGATAAAATATAAATTTGAAATCCTAAATTAACCTATGGATTATGCAATCTAGGTATGAATAATGAACATATTATAATTTGATGTTTTTTTAGAAAATGAAAAGTAAGAAACAACATCTATCTAATTTGGCATAATTGTAAAAACCCAATCAGTAGATGTTAATTTTGCAAAGCTTTTTCACTTTGAAGAACGCTTTGTTTTATTATCTGAAAAGATCTTTAAAGTCTCGCTTTTCAAATACAAACAAATTAAGACATTCCTTTTTATAAAATATGCGCAACACATACACTTTGTATTGTATAGTATTGATCATAAAACGACGTGTCGCATACGCCTTCCTCTGTTCACCTCTTCTCGCGTCTTTTTCATTTTCAGGATCGTATCATACCACGAAGCTTATATCTTAAACGGCATCTAACGGGAGTCTTTGACTTCACGCTCTCCCCACCGTTAAACATAACGGCCGAAACATTCAACTTAGTGGCAGAATTCTGTTACGGACGCAAAATTCAGTTATCGCCGATAAACGTAGCCGCCGTTATAACGGCGTCGGAGTTGCTGGGAATGAGAGAAGGAGATAATCTGCGTGACGTGGCGGAATCTTATTTTGAGAGAATTGTTTGCATTGACGCGTCGACGATTATGCGTTCGTGCTTGGCTCTGTTTCCTGATGTTGAAACGACAGCGTCGCTTGCGAGTAGATGTATTGAGGCGCTGATTTGGGAAAACGACAATGTGGATGATAGTGTTTTGGATGTCGTTGTGGAAATGCAGCCTCGAGATTTTCAAATGGTCGTTTATTCGCTGAATGGAAGGTTACGTAACCATGACTTTCTATACAACTTGGTCCATCTTTATTTGAAGGTACGTCCATTATTATTTTTTGTAATTTTATTTATTTATTTATTTATGAGAATTTACCTTTATAGTTTTGGCCGCAAAATATTAATTATTTTTGTTTATATTTCTATTTGAGTAAGTAGTAGCATAGTACTGAAATTTGTGTGTTTGGTATATGTGAAGGAAAACAAGTACGGCAAACTAGTCGAGGAACAGAAAACAGAAATATGCAATTCGATAGATTGTACAAAGCTATCACCTCGTACTCTAGTAGATTGTGTTCAAAACCCCATAATGCCCCTAAGATTCATAGTTAGAGCAATTCTTGTAGAGCACCTCACCACTCGCCGCACAATTACCGAAGCAGCTGCTACTACTACTTCTGCCGGTAATGTTCAACAACAACAACTTGAAGTACAACGAACCTCACTCAGAGAATTTCTCCAGCGCGACTCAGCTCGGCGCCAAACAGCTCAGCTAAAAGAAGCCATGAATTCCACCTTCTCTCGTATTCAAAGCCTTGAGAAAGAGCTTAGTGGAATGAAGAAGATTCTTCAAGACCATGAAGCTGAGGAAGAAAAAGAAAAAGAAAAAGAGAAAGCGAAAGAGCGGAGAGACAGTGTTTTGAATTCAGAACGTTCTGCAAGTTTTCATTTTGCTCCAATTGATAATGAGAACAGTAAAATACAGAGAGGTGGAAGAGGCTCTGTTTCGTCTTCAGGGTTTGTGGTTGATAACATGATGATGACAAAGACAAATAATGAAATGGTTAAGTATAAATATAATGTTAATTCTTCTCAAGGATCATGTCATGATGGGAATGGTGGTACTCCTAAGAATACCACAAGTTTTCGGCATAGGTTTATTACTGGGCTTAAGAATACATTCAAGATATCGAGTACTGCATCAAATTAAAGGATCATCAATGATTGTGACTGATTGATTTCAGAGTGATGTTTTTCTGTTCATGGGAGAATATTCTAAACATATTTTATCATTGTTTCCTTTTTATTTATGCTTCTTGATGTCAAAAATCAAAATTCGTCTTTATTTTTTTTAAAGATTTTATTTTTTTGTTCTGATAGGTCAAAGACTCAAAGTCATAGTTGTGTATTTTGTATCAATTTGTCATTTTTTTATTTCATTTTGTTTTGTTTTCTTAAATTATTCAAGACTAATAATTTAATTAATTTTAATTTTCTTTAATTATTTTTAGATGAATGGAAAAGTTACACTAAAATAACTTCTAACATAGAAAAAAAATATTCACTTAGAATCTAATCAAAAGTAAATGATGAATGTCTCTTGATATTCATCATATGTTGTTACATTTTAATGAATTCCAAGAGAACTATTAACCTCTATCAAAATTTGTAATATGATTTATGTATAATTCTCTAATTGTGTAATTTTATTGATTATTTTTTTAAAATTAAATAAAAATAGGTTTGAAATTAATTTTAATGATTATAAAATTTAATTTTATAATGTATTATCTAATTGTATAATTTGGGAGAGTACCTATAGATTAAAGTTTTTAAAATTGAATATAAACTAGTTTGAAATAAAACAGTAATTTGTACCTCTATATATATATTCTTCTTCTTCTTTACTTAAGTTTTATTCTTCATATAAATAATGTTATTTACAATCTCATTATTCTTTATTTAAGGAAATAGCAATTTTTTTTTTTAAAAATAATAACATGAAATTTATAACTTGAATTATTTCTATTGAGAAAATCAAATAATTCTCTAAAACTAATTTTGTGATAAAACTATTTGACATAATTCATCATTTTAAATTTTAATGTTATTGAATTTGTATTGTAATTGATATTTTTCTGCTAATTTAAATGAATAAATATTTTAGTTCTTAATAAAAAAAATTATAAGTAGAAGCGGAGGGAAGGAAGGACCGAGGGGATGGCCAGGTGCCACGATCCCAAGTTTTAAAAGGTTCTTAAATTATATATAGTTAAATAAGATATAATCATGTGATAAGTTAATTATTAAGTAATGCATGCAAAATAATTAAATGAATATTTTATTAGTTATTTTAATATTTAAATGTGTCTTCTATTTATTAATATAGTTTTTAAATGCATCTTTTTAGTGAATTTAGTCCGTAAAATTCTTAACAATAAAGAAGTTTGATGATATTTTGACACATTGCAAACTATAGTATCACACCTCAGATATCTATCAAACTAAAATGTCTTTTTTTTTCCTTTTATATAAATCTTAAAATTTTGATCCACACTTCTCCTCTAAATATTAATATTGGTTCTCGTCCACGTCTATAAATCTCAATTATTGATTTAACTTAACTAAGGCTTCATTTTGCCAAGGGTTGCATTAACTCATAGTTTCACTAAAGAGAAACGATGTGCCATGTTTTCACCAACATCTATCAAGTGTGTAGTTGGTTATGTTATAAAGTTAATTTCAGTTAAAAGTGATGTAAAATTAAATCAAAATTGATTTTAGTGATGTAAAATTAATTTTAATATATTTAACTGTTTATGATTGATTAAATTTTCATAATTAAATTAAATTTAAAGCTGTAATTTGTAATTTTTATATTTAAAATTGATTTTTAATCTAAAATATATTATTATATATCTGGATTTCTACCCCTTAACAAAGTGCATGGCTTGAGTTTTGTCACAAACAAGTGCAGCTGTCTATTGTATGAAAGAAGAATAATTGATTACACATACAAGTTGTAGGATACATAAAATAGCCTACAATGGAATGAAGCTAAAGTGCTAAACAGGTAGACATCTGAGATAATCATATACATCGTGATTAGTGATGTGGCTGCACGCACGCACGCAACAAATTGGAAATCCCACACACACTCCAAACTAAAAACTAAAATAACCCCATTTCTAATCCGCCACACACACCAACCTAATCAATTTTCCACTAAACGTGACCACACAGTATACGTAGCTTATTCTACCACTGATCCACCACAAAACGATAACGAACCATGTCTCTATCGCTGCTTTCGTTGTTTCTCATACTTGTTAAGACTTGTATTATTAATTATAATTAAATATTAAAATTACAGTACTTGCGCCACGGAACACTAACTTAAAAGTATATATAAACCGTTACGGAGCCTGAGCCTCTGGCGCGTCGTACCAAACCGCTTTCACTAATTATTTTCTGCTTATGAAAATGTGTTCCGTACAAGCACTGCGTTCACCCTGTGGCGGTGGAATGTTCCAGAACATCGAATGCGGGACATCGACGGTGGAGAAGAAGTTATTAGGATTTGTTAATTTCCACCCCGGGTTTAATGCCGTTGGATCAGGTCGTTGTCGTAAAAGATTATCGAAGCCGATCACGGCGAAGGAGGATCATGAATCGTCTCTTGCCGATGACGGTAACGGTAACGGTGCTTCTAAATACCAGGGGATTTTTGTGAATGAACGAAACTGCGTCAAAAATGAACCTGATTCATCTTTCACTAATCACTCTTCTGCATTTTCTGGTACTATATTTTTAGTTTATTATTATTGTTAGGAGTTTCTATTAATTTCAATTGATGTTCTCATGATTCTATTTATGACATGCATGCTAAACAGAAACTATTCGATTGAGTCGAATACTCAAATGTGAGTAATGAATCGTGTAAGGAATATTCTTATATTTTACAATAGACGTGTTTAAGATTCTAGCACTAGCACCTTATACGGTGCAGCTGCTTCAGAACCGTTGGATTAAAATGCAGTCTGAATCTGGATCTAAATCTAATGGTTCTGCTGTGGACGCTAGTTAAGTGTGTGTTTGGTTTCATGATAGAGAAAACAAAAAATGATTCCAAACACTTAAAATTGATTTAGGCATATTTGAGAGCTGCGATTAAAATTGATTTTGTCTCTAGAATTTATTCTAATTTAAAACTATGATTTACTGCTTTTGACTCCATAGATAATTTTTAACACTCAAATTTATTTTCAACTCACTTGATACATTCACTTATACATGAATGTATCAAAATACATATCATGTTACATTAAATTTACTTTTTACAAAAAATTGGTTTTCTAAAATTGATTTACTTGAAATCCGTTTTTGTCACAGCAGAGCTAAAGAGGACACTTAATATGTGGTAGTTTCTAATATGAGTTGCATGATTATATGATCTTAAGAGTGATAATTCAAATCTTTAATCCAGCTATGATCTAGCTAGGTAAAAATCTTGGCAATTTGTCGAAAAAAGGGAATTCAACAAACATTTTGTGGCACGATTGTCCAATCCAGAAGCTTGATAGACAACAACTACTTCAACAAAAAGGCTGTGTCATTTGGTTAACTGGTCTCAGTGGTTCAGGTTTGTGAAATTCAGTTTCGTTTTAGATAATAGTTGTTTCTGCATGTTTGCCGTAGTTCATTGATTTCAAGCTCTGTAATAAGCACACAGTTGTGTGCAATAACAGAGTCCTGGTTCTGTTAATCAGTCCTTAATGTGTTGAGGATTCATCGGTGATTTGATTTGTAGTTCTTGTATTTGATTTCATTTTTAATATGCAGGCATTTGTCTTACAAGATACGCACATGCAGAAACAATTAAGACTCATTTTTGAAATATCTCATGTTGTTGTATGATTAAATAGTTTAACTGCTGCAACCTCTTGTTTAAAATGTACCATTCTCTGCTATTTTTCTTCCATGTACCAGTTTTGTCTTCTCTTTTTTCCAACCACTGCAACTGCATGCTATTTTTTCCTGATAGGAATAATATGACAAACACACTAATAACCCTGCAGTACATAACATAATAGGTGCATACTTTCACATTTTTGGTTTATATATCACATCAAATACTTGATATATATCATGTGAAAGAGGATAAAATGCATAAACAGTCTAGACTATATATATGTCTATCCAGCTGAAACACTTTATGATGGGACATGTACTTCTATCACTTTTCCATTAGATTGTATTCTGTCTGTGTAGATGGCTTATGCTTTGCATTGTAGAGTCCTAAATTACAACGCTGTTGATCTTCCTTCAAACCGAGATCTATACTTGTTTATCAAGCTCTGCTTTTAATTTATGACTTTTCGTTTAGTTGCACTTACTCGTGTGTAATCAAAATTGGACTTTGTATAATTACCAAAAAATAAAACAAAATGTTGTTTTTTTGGCTATAGATCAGAAAACATGTCAATCCAAATGAATTTTCTTGGCTTTCAAAACATAAGGCAACAAAGTTTGTTATGAATGATTGTTCCACCTTTCCTGAAGTAGTTTGACTATTTTTTTCAACTATAATTATAACTGTCACTGCTGTAGAATATCTACAGATAGTGAAACAAGAAAGTGAAAGCAATAATGTTCAGTTTATTTAGAATATCAACATATTCCCGTACCTTTCATTCTTTTAGATAGTATATACCAGCACTATTTCTCCATCTGATTAATTAGAATCTTAGACATTGATTTCAGGAAAAAGCACTGTTGCATGTGCTTTGAGTCGAAGCTTGCACTTGAGAGGAAAGTTAACTTATATCCTTGATGGGGACAATATTCGACATGGTCTAAACCGCGATCTTAGTTTCAGAGCAGAAGATCGTTCAGAGAACATACGAAGGATTGGTGAGTTACTACCCACTTTCTTCAATCTTGCACCGTTTTTGCTATATTATTTATGGGTAGTCTAACATCATGAATGGTGTCTCAGGTGAAGTAGCAAAACTCTTGGCAGATGCAGGAGTTATTTGCATCGCCAGTTTAATATCACCATACCAAAAGGATAGGGATGCTTGCAGGGCTCTACTGCCCAAAGGAGATTTTATTGAGGTACATTTTTATATGGTGAACCAAATTATGCAGGTAGTTTGGCACCTGTTAAGTGCTGACAAATAGTGGACACTACAATTATTGAACAAGACAAGATGTTCTTCATTGCCTTTGCAATCTTACATCCCTCAACCCATACATATTGTAGGTTTTCTTAGACGTGTCACTAGCTGTGTGTGAAGCAAGGGACCCAAAAGGTCTATACAAGCTTGCTCGAGCTGGAATGATCAAAGGTATCTTAGTTTTTATTTTTATTTTTTATTTGTGCATCACAACTATATTTACATGGCATCTTCTAGGTATTATGTTTAACAATCATGTTTATGCTGGGTTGTTATTTAACTATATTAGCTTAGTTTAGCTTTATAAATTATGGTTATTTATCTTTTTACTGCAGATTGATTTGTGCATCATTATGGAATTATCTATTTGGAAATCTGCAGGTTTCACAGGGATAGATGATCCATATGAACCTCCATGTAGCTGTGAGGTGTGTATTTATTGCATTGTAGATATGTTATTATTGTTAAAGAGGAATCAGATGAACTAATGTATATACCATTCTAGCGTTCTATGAGAGTATTTTAATTCTCTACGCCCAGGATCCACCAACCTTGAAAGGAAAATTTGATCTTAAAATCGCGATGTCAGAGTAATCCAACTCTGTTTTTTCTCGATCAAACCTCTGCTAAAGTTTCATTAAATTGATTACGCTTTTGCATTCTCTTGCAGATCCTATTGAAGCAGCAAAAAGGAAGTGACTGTATGTCTCCAAGTAATGCGGCAGAAGTAGTAATATCCTACTTGGAGAAGAATGGTTACTTGCGGGCTTGACTATGCTTGAATGGGGTCTTTCTTGTTTGTTGTAGGTATGTTGTACAACAAGTCTGGGCACAAAACACTGCTTCTCCAAGCTTCATGGAATTCATTGCTAACTATGCATCTGGTTTCATCCGAGGCAGATAGAGTCATATTCATGTTGTATTTATTACTTCACTATATAGGTGGCATTAAGTGAGGTGGATCTGTGAGGAATGAGTTGGTCTTGATTGGTACTATGGTGTAATTAAAAGAAAGTAAGATTTAAATGTATATTATCCGTATGTTTTGGCAATAAAATGTTTGTCATATTGGTACAAGTTGTGAAGATTTGTTTGCTATCCAATGTAACATCTATCCGCAATTAGTCACTTGGAGTCATTGGCTTTGACATTTCTGCTTAAATACTCGATGCTGGTCTGGTCTGGTATAATAAAACCCAAACACTAGTAGCTTATTAAAAACTAAAGTAATGGCTAATATTGTGATCGAAACGGGTACCAATTAGATGTATTTGTGAATAACAACCGATTTTATTAAATACTAGTTATTTGGAGAAAGATTCTCAATCACACAATTACACCCATAAGTAGAATGAAAATGTTACAAAGAAAGAATGCACGGGACCCGACCCCTACCTAGTTTCGAGAGCTTGGTTTTCTCCCTCCCAAATAACCACTCTAATAATTTCCAGATAACTAGCTATCCATGCCATTTTTCTCTTTATTCTTAATTCAAAAATACACAACTTAGACAAACTTAATTAATCAATAAAATATAACTGCAACTACTGACTTATATAAATACAACTGCCACTAACTGGCCAAAGTCAGTTGTCCTATTTTTTTTACCTCACCTTTTGTACTATTCCTTATTGAAAGGTCTAACAATACTACCCCTCAAAAGAGTCTCCTTGTCCTTGAGGTGAAATGAAGGGAATTGCCCATTGATAATATCAATTAATTCCCATGTGGCTTCAAATGCTGGAAGATTCTGCCACTAAATGAGCACCTCAACAGAGTCATTGCAATATTTACGGACAACTTGAACTGCAGCAGGGAATACTTGAAGTTCTAAGTCTTTTGAGAGCATCCGTGGAAGTGGTTGTGGAGTAACTGAAGGAAACATGGCTTTCTTCAACAGTGATGCATGAAAAACATGTATTGTACTCTCTGCTAGTAAAGCTCATTCAGAAGCAACTGGACCAATGCGCTTGACTATCATGATATGGTCCATAAAAATGAGGGTTCAGTTTTTCATTACATTTCTCAGCAAGAGATATCAGTCTGTAAGGTTGCAATATCAAATAAACCCAATCCATGTGGTCAAAGTAATAGGACATATAGATTGATCTACATAGGCTTTCATATGTGCTTGACCTTTCACCAAGTTTTCTTGTAAGTCATGGAGAATATGGTCCCTCTCTTGAGTCAATACATTGACTTTTTTTTTAACTAGTGATGGATCTTTCAGCAAATATGGAAGATCTCGACCATATAGGACTTAAAGTGGTGTTAATTTCAATGAGCTATTACAATTGGTGTAAAACTAAAATTCAGTCCACCCTAATCACTTGCTATTGTTTGGGTTTGGATCCAATGGGGGCATCTTAAATAAGTTTTCAAACACTTGGTCACCACTTCAGTTTGAGTGACGATGTGTTTATGGGTGATATGCAAAGTTAAATTTTAATTTGGTTAAACAATTACGATCGAAAATAAGAAAAATATTGTCTCTATCTAATACCATTACATTAATTTATTTTCATATTAAATTCAAATACATCAATATTACACTAAATATTGATTTAGTTAAGTTTCGAAGATATTAATTATCATCAAATTGTATCTTATTATTTACAAATTTATCATTTGTTGTTTTTAGTCCATTTAAAAAAAATTAAATTTATTTTTAGTCATTGTAGATTATTACTTTGTGTTTTTAGTTTTTGTTTTAGTGAATGTAAAATATATTCATATTGAAATTGGTCACTTTAATATTACTGTGTTTTTAATTTTAATATAAATAAATACTGTAAGGATTTTTTAAAGAAAAAAAAATCGTAGGAATTAAGACAAAACGCCAAAGACTAAAATGAAAAAAAAAATTACATAAATAAAAAGAAAAAATAGTATATTTGTTGTTAAAAAAACATATTTAAATCAAAATTCAAAAACTCTAGTTGATTGGATCAAAATTTCCCTCAATTCTACCGAACTCGTCGCCAGCTCCACCAAGAAATACTCCTTACGGCGGTGTGAAGCAAAATTGTGGAACGCTATTGCGACACCGAGAATACGGAGTTGCACGTCTCGACGGAAACTTAAGCACAATCCCTTAGATTATTGTGTGAAAGTAATAAACTCTATCACACAGTAGTGATTAAGAAAAACCCTAACAATGGGGAAGAAGCAGCATAGCAAAGACCGAATGTTCATAACCAAAACAGAATGGGCAACGGAATGGGGAGGTGCCAAATCCAAAGAAATTCGCACCCCTTTCAAACGCCTTCCCTTTTATTGCTGCGCGTCAGTTCTCTTACTCTTTTTAGCTTCCTCCTTTCACTCCATTTTTCATTCAACTTTTTTTTTTTCTTGATAATAATTTATTTTATTTTTCAGACTTACATTTACACCGTTTGAGTTTCCAGTTTGTACGCCTGATGGCAGCGTTTTCGATGTTATGTAAGTATCTCTTTGATCATTTTTTTTGTTTCGTTATTTTAAGTTTTCTATGTTATGTATTACTGTGATTTTGTTGAAGTTAGTTTTTACTAAAATCACTGTGTCACTGTGATTCTCTGAAACTCACTGCCAATTCAAATACGTAGTTAGTTTATAATAATTTGGTTTTGCAATTTGGTTCCAGGAACATAACTCCTTATATTATAAAATATGGTAAACATCCTGTTACTGGAGCTCCTTTGAAGCAGCAAGATCTCATTCCACTAACTTTTCACAAGAATTCTGAAGGTTATTACTCTTTTGCATCAGTTTTGTGATTCTTTTGGCTTTATTTATTTTTTCATTGCTCAGGGATAGATGCAAATTGATCTTTGGATTGTGAATTTGGTTGATTATTATATTCTTTTCTAAATCTTTGTATGAGACTGTCCACCATGTGTTGGATCCTTTAATTGAAATTCTTGCTTGCCTGCAAATTAAAATCTGATAAGTTGATGTTGAGT
Source organism: Cicer judaicum (assembly GCA_037974835.1). NCBI lineage: Eukaryota > Viridiplantae > Streptophyta > Magnoliopsida > Fabales > Fabaceae > Cicer > Cicer judaicum. The sequence continues at coordinate 12,851,823 of JBBPBS010000738.1, forward strand.
TATCAATGTGGCTGGTTATCCCTTTGTTTATACAATTGGAGTGATGCTCACAAATTTAAATTGTGCGTGTATATGTAATATTGCAGAAAATGGTTCAGCCTATAGTAGTATCTCCTATTATGTTTGGGGATGAAGTAATATTTTTATTGCATCGAAAAAAAGTTTATATTTTTCAAATGGTTTGCCCTAAATATGAAAATATTATCTTTGGTCAAGTGTACTTGGTCGGTAAGAGCATAGTTAATTCACTTGGCATACTTTTAAATTCTGGCACTTATGTCTTGGAATGGAAAAACTCAGTGTAAGGAACAAAAAACACTGCACAGCATACCAGCATGTTACCATCTTATTACATCACTGAGTTTAATACATGAAGTTAGCACATGGAAGACATTGATCATCATAGGATATTATGGTGTTGGTTGCTCTAAGTAGCTGACTTCACCTATTAGGAAAAACATTCAATTGTTGTTATTGTGAAGAGTGTATTAAATGTTGCCTTCATTTGAGCTTTTTGCCCTTTTTCAGGCAAATAGTGTTCACTCTTTGAATAGGTATACACTAAAAAAGACCACATCAGATTTTTCAAATGGGGTGACACATTTGTTTCCTTGGTTTTTGTTGATTAGAAAGTGAGGGTATTTAGGAGAGAAATAGGTAAACATTTGTGACACACCCACAAGCCAACCTGAAAAGAAAAGGCAAAATTGAAGCTACTTTTCTAGTTACTTCGATTGTATTGTAATGAAGGATGATACATAGGTGTTTTGACCCTTTCAGTTTTGCAAGTTTTAACACTGTGAATAGAGAAGTCTCTATGTCAGAGAATCAGCATGCTGTGCAACATATCTGCTATGTTATAAACAATTATTGGTAATTTAACTCCATTCACTAGCTTTAGAAGTTTAAAAGATTGAAATAAATATTTAGAAGTGTGCACTGTACTATTGTAGTATAAAGGAGAATTATGAAAGATTTTGTACCACTGTAATGAGGCAGCCTATAGCTTAAGTCTGGGATTTGTTTCAGGTCAGACTTTCTACACTGAATCTACAACAATCAATAAAAGTTAATTTAAGTGGCGTGTTTGGAAGAATTTACTAGGATTTATTTTAATACTGCTCTACCGGACAATAAATTGTTCATCTTACTACCATAAAATTGATTTAAGAACTTAATATTATTTTCTACAAATTGAGGTTCTGAGTTCTTACAGACTAACACATATGGATGAGGTGACATGACATTGACATGAATTTCTTTCAGCTTAACTAGTAGTTCTCAAGTTCAAATCCAGTGTTGAGAATGCAACTGAACAAAAACTCTCGGGGGAGAACTTGTATATGGTCCTATCCGGCTTGAAGGATTAGTCAGTGTTGTCAATTGTGGATCTTGGAGAATAGTGGTTTGTTCAAATTCCGTTACGTTATAGTGCTATAGTGTCGCACTAGTGGCTATTTAACAACACTTTGTACTAAATAGCATATAGTAGAGCAATAGCGATTTGTTCAATCTCCGATATGCTATATCGCGGAAATAGAGGCTATTTGACAAAACTGGGATTAGTCTTTGTAATTGTGTGGAGTTATGCGGTCTCTTCCAAAAAATTAGAGAAAAACTTTGAAACTACTGGATGTCGCACTCTTGATTGAGTGCCAATATCTGTAACTATTTTTCAACAGTCCAAACTAAACCTGCCATTGTCAATGAATTCTATTGCTAGTTAGACTTGCTGAGATATTCTCTGATACTGGTCAGATAAGCTTAAGCATGTTTTTTTGTTCTTTGAAATTACATGGATATTATTCTTGCGGACCCGTATCTTTGTTTAAACTAATTTTTTTATACATAGGATTTGCTTATGTTGTTTGAGGATAAGGTGTGGATGGGATGCATGTGTTATTTTCCGGTAGATGTTTGCAGTCTATTCATTTAGCTTGCAGGCTGTTTTGTACTGACTGGCCTTTCTTTGTTACTCTGCAGGAGAATATCACTGTCCAGTGCTAAACAAAGTTTTCACTGAATTTACACACATTGTGGCAGTCAAGACTACTGGAAATGTCTTCTGCTATGAGGTTTGTTTTTTCAGGATCCTTGGTGCTAACATTGCTAATTTACTTGTATAGACAGTATTTTTATTTAGATAAGTTTGTGGGAAATAGGCTGTTAAAGAGTTAAACATCAAGAATAAAAACTGGAAGGAGCTCCTCACCGATGAAGCATTTACTAGGGATGACCTCATCACAATTCAGGTGAGTTGGCTTTGAATGGGAACTTTTTCTGCATATTCCTTTATCTTTCACTGGCTTAATATCATGTGGATGCTAATGCATGTGTGCTGTGCAGAATCCTAATGCACTTGACCAGAAGGTTCTTCTGGATTTTGATCATGTTAAACTCAATTTGAAAATTGATGATGAAGGTATCATCAGCCCACAGCTTGTCCATCTTTTGTCAGCTACTGATCTCTTGTTGGTCTTGATATTGCTGCTTTTATTGTTGTTCTCATTATTAGCTTTAAGAACTTATATTTTCTTTGCTCAGAACTACAGAAAATGAGTTCAGATCCAACCTATAACATAAACATGTCGGGTGATATCAAGCAAATGCTTAATGAGCTTGGAACTGAGAAAGGAAAGGAAACTGCGTTGCATGGGGGAGGCGGTGGCAAGGCACAAAAAGAAAGGGCCGCTGCACTTGCTGCCATCTTAGCTGCAAGGTCACAAGTTAAAGAAGATTCGAATCCCGATGGAGCTGCCAATCCTCCTCAGGCACTTAGTATTGTAGATGCTGCATCTGCCTCAGTACATGGTAGAAGTGCAGCTGCAGCTAAAGCCTCATCAAGTGATAAAACTGCTGCCAGAATAGCTATGCACGTGGCTGGTGACAGGGCGCCAGTGAATGCAAAGATGGTAAGCTTCTGAAATACATTTTTTTTACCTACCTAGTGATACATATTTAGATACCTCTCGTGCATTATCAAATTATATGATCCTTTTTATACATTGTATGAAGAGAGGGCCAGTCGTCACTATTTTATGTATTAATGAAGTTCTCAATTTCAGGTTAAAAGTCGTTTCACTACTGGTGCTGCTTCCCGGTCTTTCACTTCAACGTCGTATGATCCAGTTACAAAAAATGATTATGAATATGAGAAAGTTGAGAAGAATCCAAAGAAGAAGGGATATGTACAACTGCATACAACACATGGTGATTTAAACATTGAGCTGCATTGTGATATAACGCCCAGGGCATGTGAGAACTTTATCACGCTTTGTGAACGAGGATATTATAACGGAGTTGCTTTTCATAGAAGCATTAGGTATGTGACCACCTTTATCTTTTTCTCCCTGGAGTAATCAAGAGTCACATTCATGAAGTCTTTATAATCCATTTTATGCAGGAATTTTATGATACAAGGTGGTGATCCTACCGGTACTGGTAGGGGTGGTGAATCGATATGGGGAAAGCCTTTTAAGGATGAACTCAACTCCAAATTAGTCCACTCTGGAAGGGGTGTGGTTAGCATGGCAAACAGTGGCCCACATACTAATGGTTCCCAGTTTTTCATCTTGTACAAATCCGCAAATCATTTAAACTTCAAACATACAGTTTTTGGAGGAGTAGTTGGTGGCTTGACTACACTAGCAGCAATGGAAAAGGTTCCTGTTGATGACAGTGACCGACCTCTGGTGAGTTGTATATTATTTTCACAGATGATGCTATAGGCTGTCCCCCCACCCTCCTTTTATTTTGGTTTTATTCTTTTCAAACTATATTTACAAACATATGATCCCAAAATTTGGATCTGCTTTAGAAAAAATGTAGATTCTTCTGTCGTACATATTCTGTTATCTTTTGCATGGATATATGTTCTTTACCTGTGCCTCTGTCTAGCTAGTTTGGACCTGGGGTTTTACTCATTAAGTTTTCATTATATGTACTGCATATCCCTGTACACCACTTAGGATTACATTATTTTGCATTTTTGTTTTTGAACATTGAGGTTTTGAGCTATCTCAAGTACAATATACTAATTTTATGTTTCATTATGCCTTAAGAGCTTATTTTTTAAATGGTGGCATGTTTTCTCATTATTTGAAGAGTTGATATGTAGCAACAATGCTTGCTTGGACATTTGTTGTCTTCTGAATGATCCATTAACTAGTATCATGCATACCATGCTGTCAATTTAAATAATGCAGTATGTGCTTACATATTTTTTTCCTTGCAGGAGGAAATCAAGATAACAGGTGTCAAAATTTTTGTCAATCCTTACACCGAACCAGATGAGGAAGAAGAACAAGCTAATGCCAAAGAGAAGAATGCAAATGATGAAGAAAATGTTTGTTCCAGAATATTTAAGATAGCTCTTATTGGTTAATTTTTTTCTCTCACTTGTACAAGGTTTTTGTTAACTTTACCTTTGGACTTCTTTTGGCTTACATTTCAGGACAAGGTTGGCTCATGGTATAGTAATCCTGGTGCTGGAACATCTGAATCTGTTGGCGGTGGTGTAGGCAAGTACTTAAAATCTAGGAATATTCCAGGCCCAACTGAATCTGCTGCAGTCGACACCAGTACAGCCGTTGTAGGAAAGAAAAGAAAAGCAGTTGTCAGTGGTGAATTTAAAGATTTTTCATCATGGTAATTACGCCAAATTAGTACAATTTGTAAAGCAATGTAGACTTTTCTTGTAGACATTATCTAGTTTGCATTCGAAAATTTGACAAATAGTGGAATTTTTTTTTTCGCAAACCATTCAGGATTTGTACAATAAGTGTAACTGTAATGCAGGAATAGAATCATTTTGTCTGGAGTGTGCTTTCCCCTTTCTTTTTCATAAGTTACTTAGCTTTTCAAATAATATCAAGAAGAATTATACAACTCTATTCCATGACAGAGATTTAAGTTTTCCATCATGTGAATCTTCCAACCGCGCTGTCCTCACTTTGTAGGACATTATCAATCCTATCCACTTTTGCTTGCAGATAATTTTATTTTTTAATTCCTGCTTAGTTATCTGGCGATGATGGAAAAACATATTTTAAAATCTTCATGTTAGCTACCCTTTTTATTGTGGGAATAGAAATGTAGATTTTTTGGATGGAGTGGTCGAGATGTGAGTGAGGGGTCTTAGGGTGAAGGATCTTAGATTGTTTGTGGAGATGGAATACATTGGTCAATGAGACAATATTATGAAGAAAGGTTCAGGTTGTGAATTTAAGGGGATGTTGATCGATTCAATTTAAGGGATTAAGACTTATACATCTTTATTAATTAATAATTTTACAAAAATAAAAATATTTTTAGTGATCCTTTATTTGCGGATGTAAACAACACCTTTTATGTTTTATGTGTAAAGTATTAGAATTTGGAGCTAAGTCTGTTTTTACTGCAGTGATTTTTCCTTCCGCGTATGGTATGTTCCTTATAATTGGTTAGGGGTGGTGGTTTTGTTGTCTCCATACTTGTTTAATCTATTCTCTGTCTTCTGATTTGTTGGTGTTAATATGCCAAAGGAGATACAAGATGATTGAAGATAATTCGACATTCTATATTATGGATAATTTGGAACTTTGATGAATGATTGTGTCTTCTTGAATAGGGTGGTGGCTGATTTTTTACTTGTGATTGAAGAAATTAAGACATTGTCATAGAAATGGTTTTTGAGCAGGAAAAAGAAGGCTAGCACTGAATTTTATGTCAATTACTTTAAATGTTTTGAGTTAGACGTTTCGTTAATCACATTTGTTGGCGTACCATTTTGTTTTGTTCCAACTCTATTATATTTTTTTTATTTAATATATTAAGTTGCTTCCTTTTTTTTTTATTAAAAGAAAAGATATAGATTAATATAATATAAATTCAAATTTATTAAAAATAATAAAGATAAATATGTGAATAAATTTATAATAATTAAGTTAATATTACAATTAAAATTTCTAATAGATCAAACGTATTATATAATGTAATGACATGACAAGTGTACAAAGAGATTTTTTATTTAAATATCTCTTTTTATTTATTTATTTATTTTTTTAATGTCCTAGTTTGAAAATTATTTTTCTAATTATTTTTTTTTTTTTTTTAGTATGAGTTCGTTCTTTAGGAAAACCACCACACGAAGACCAATGATCAATTTTTTAAAATTTAATAGAAGATCGTTTACTGAAAAAACAATTTATAATTGAGTAATATTATTCAGTTAGAAGTCGCTTCCCCGTAAACCTTCTATTGAATTTCAAAAAAATAATATTTTAAGTGGTCGCTTTATCGAAAACAACTTCCTATTAGGAAAACAAAATAAAACATTTTAAAAAATAATTTTTAAATTAAGACATTTAAAAAAATAAATAAATAGAAAGGGGTATTTAGATCCAAAATCTGCAGAAAGACTGAAAAATTAAAAAACGATTTAATATGTAAGTACAAAAAAGCTAAAGTGGTTCCTTTCTAATGGTTGGAAGAAAAAGAAAACTAAATTGTTTCGTTATTAATATATTGCTATTTGAATATCCAAAAAACCATATAATGTCGCATGTGTTGCTTCATTGCAACAACTAATATTATTTAAAATTTCGCAAAATATTATTATTTATATTAATAGAAGTAAATTTTAATCTATTCGAATGCATTCACACATATATAAATCCTAAATATACTATAGAATTTACATTTGACAACAATAAAAATAATAACTGCCATTTAACAGTAAAACAAATTTCATTTATTTAAAAGTTAAATATATTGTTAGTCTAATAAATATTTATTTTTAGTCTTCACATTTTACAACATGTCAAAATATATTTCCACAATTTGAAAAAAAAAACAGTATGCCTTTAGTTTCTGGTGAGAACTTATAAAAGGTGGGAGCTGAAAATTGATAAGATTTTTATAGAGATCAAACTTAAATGGTCTGTAAAGTTGTATGGACTATGCATATATTAAATTAATTATTTAGTAGAACATGTGTTATATATACCACCTTAATAAAAAAATGATAAAGTTTATTTCAACTCTTGTTCCATTTTACGTAATTTTTTTTTTCATTACAAACGAAAGAATTTAATTTTTTAATCAACGTACGTATATGAAAATGACGCACGATGCCAAAAGTAAAATAATATCTGTTATATATGCTACAGTCCAAACGAAAATTAGCTAGTATCATGCATGATTGAGGCAGTGACATACCAACAATATACTTTTCTTACACATGTAATAGCTTTCTATTCAATATAAATAAAAAGTGATATGGGGCTCACTTCAATGAATGAAAAAGAAAGAAGGAAAGTCACCAAGATTAGCATGTATTTATTTATATTTAATTATTGGAGGGTAGAGAAGGGTATTGCAACTTCTACTATTTGTAGCTAAAGTGATCAACATATATAATATAAAGTTCCGTTGATGAGTGCAAATTGGGAACTCTTCAATCTCTTGATAGCTAAAGCATAAAGGTGTATTAATACCCCCACCCCCACAATAACAATAATAGAAGAAGAAAAGGGAAAAGGAAAGGGAAAATAAAGCTCCTCAAACCCTTTTCCCATTTATGTCCATGGATTTTCATATAGTATGGAAAATAAACTGTTTCATATTAGGCTTAGAGGAAAATTGTTAATAACCTGAAGTGTGTTTTTGATTTTCTAATAATATAAATTAATTTTGAATAAATTGATTCAATATTAAAATTAATTTAATATAAAATTATTTATATTAAAGTGATTTGAACATTAAAATTAAGATTAAAAATTAAATGTAAATCAAAATATCTAAATTCTATTAACCTCAAATTAAGAAAGTTACTATCAATTATAAAATTGTAATTAATTATATTCAACAACAATCAAATATATCATAATCAATTTTACACTTTTAAAATAAAATTAATTTTTATCTCTTCAAAATATAACCAAACATATGAAATGAATCATTCTCCATTCCAAACAATAAGAAATTAAGCTCTGCCACTCTATAATCAATTGGCAAAATTAAGAAAGTTAATTAATTACATGGCAAACATGCAGTCTAATAATAATTATAATTTTCAATTAAAATAGGCTGATTTAATTTTTAAATTCTATCTTAATTGACAAATAGTGATATTAACATCTTATATCAAGTTTAAAGATTTCACAGTTATATAAGTTAATTATGATAGAATTTATTATCCTTTCTAACATCAAAATAAAAAAATTTGCTCACAAATGATCATAACGAAACAATTTTTTTTTATATATATATATATAAACAATAACATCCCTCAAATCTAAATATCTCGTAAAATTTCAACTTTTCAATTTAAGTTCTTGTAAAATAAAATTATAAATTTTTGTTTATACAAAATTATTATACATACACTTTTAGTCTCTACTTTTAAATATGTTTACAACATTATAAAAAGCTAATTTATCCATAAAAA
>JBBPBS010000738.1:12860770-12873413 GCA_037974835.1 Cicer judaicum
AAAATTCAACAAATTTGGTCTCTTTTTTAGATTTTTTTAACAAAAATAAAATTATACATACTTTAAATGATGTGACATATGATTTCATAACGTAAAACCATTTAGATGTATTAATTATTTACATATTACTAATTAAATTACAAAAAAGAATCATTTTAAAAGTAGAAATTGAAGGTTTTACAAGATTTTATCATAATTTTATGAGAATTAGCATTAAACATCATCATATCATATAACATGTCGTATAAAATATGTCATATCACTATTTTTTTAATTAAAAAATTTAAAAGAAGGATAAAAACTATTGAATTTTAAAATAAGAAGATCGAATTTGTAAATTGGTGAAAATAGGAGAACTATGTTTTAAACATACTTTTAAAGTATTTAATAAATTTAAAGTTGATAGTCAATTAAATCTATTTTATTTATGAATAGATTAAAACGGTTTATTAAATAATTTTTAGGACTATAAATTATTTATGTGACATTTTTATTTTACATAAACTAAAATTAAAAGTTTATAAAATTAGGACGTCCATTTTGAATGAGGTAGTCCGGGCCATGTATAGGTAATTAATTTATAGTTATTTATATTTTAATATAATCTTAACAAGAATTAAGAGGGAGTAGTTTAGACCAACGTTATTAAGAAGAGTTTTGGCAATATATATTTTTAAGGTATTTGTTTTTAGAAGACATTTTAAAAATTTCAAAATTATAATTTGTTTTGAAAAATAAATACTTTTTGAACTTTAAATAAGTTGATTATATAAATTTTAAGATATAATTTATGTATTTAATACTTTATTAACATGTATCCTTGGAGATAAGTTAGCATTGGGCTATTAAAAAAAGTCAAAGAAAATATAGTACTAGAAATATATAAGATATTTGAAAGGGTCTAAATTAAGCAATGGTTGGGATGGTCTTGACTCATAAAATTAGGTTCAAATTAAGAATAGACTACTAGAGTTTCATTGTGCTAGCTTGGGGTGATTAGTGCGTGCTTATAAACCATCAATGAAATAAGTGTGCAGATAAAGTATGAAGGCATGCCCTAGAAGTTTGAGAAGGAATGTACAAGACAACATTATTACTATTATTTTTATTTATTGTACTAGTAGTATACTATACCATAATGGTGTGTTTGTTGTGTAAATAGTGTATAGAAAAAAAAGTTGGTAGGATTTTTGGCAGTGTTTGGAGAGAGATTAGGAGGCAAAGAAATGTGAGTGATGAGTGGGTTTGATGAAGTTCATTCACGCCGGCAGCTTTACTCTTTCTTCTTCTCTTTCTCTCTCTACCCATTTGGCAATTTGGCACGCCTACTCCAACTCACCAAATACTCTCTCTCTCTCTCTCAAACAATCAAAAAGATATCTTCTCCTTACACCTTTAGCTCGCACTTTGTTAATTTTTCATCTTTTGTCAGACACAATTCTATTCTTAGCATCACCTACGCCACAACCCCTACCAATCCATTCACCAATAAACTAACACTCTCACTTTTGCAATAAGATAAACTTTAATTTAAACTTTTTCAATAGGTTAGTTAAACTTTGATATAAATTTTTATTAAAAAAAATATATTTAATATAAGACAGTCTCAACTCTCAAATATAATTATACAAATAAAAAAAAACATTTCTCACTCAAATCTTATTTTATATTTAATATATTCAATAAATAAAAAGAAATGAGTGTACCAATAAAATGAACAATATAACCCCAAGTACCCCACTTCCCTTCCCTTCCCGACTAAAGCAAAGCAGCAGCCACCTCATCAGTCTCATTTCAATTTTCTTCCCACCTCACCCTTCCAAACATTTATTTTTTTAACTTAACTAGAATCCAAATTAATCAACCATCACCGTTAAAATCACGTTACGTCCATTGCCATAGCTTTGTGCAAAGATTAGATTATTGATGTGGGTCTCAATATCATACGAGTTAAATGGATACATTGTTTAGACTTGTCAGTTTCCAACATCAACAAGATCAATCTCTCAACTCCAACACCACCATAACAACAACAACAACATCTACCTCTTCTCGTTCCTCCAAACAAAACTATTACCACAATTATTACCAAGTACAAGAAGACGAAGAAGAATGCTTCAACTTTTTCATGGATGAAGAAGACCTTTCCTCCTCCTCTTCCAAACACTACTATCCAAATTATCAACCTACCACAATTACTACAAACACCCCCACCCCTACACTCACACCCCCACCCCCTCCAACTGATTTCACCTTCGAATTAACCGGTAACTGGTCCCACAACATCCTCCTCGAAACAGCACGCGCTATAGCAGAAAAAAACACCACGCGCGCTCAACAACTCATGTGGATGCTTAACGAACTAAGCTCCCCTTATGGCGACACCGAACAAAAGCTAGCTTCTTATTTCCTCCAAGCCTTGTTCTCTCGCATCACCGAAGCTGGTAACCGAACCTTCCGAACCTTAGCTTCGGCTTCGGAAAAAACGTGCTCATTCGAATCAACACGAAAAACGGTTTTGAAATTTCAAGAAGTTAGTCCTTGGAACACTTTTGGACACGTCGCTTCCAATGGCGCAATTTTAGAAACCCTAGAAGGAGAATCCAAATTGCATATAATTGATATTAGCAACACTTATTGCACTCAATGGCCTACACTTTTCGAAGCGTTGGCCACTCGCTCTGATGATACGCCTCACCTCCGATTAACTACCGTAATCACCGCCACACCAGGTGGTTCCGCACAAAAAGTTATGAAGGAAATTGGTACTAGATTGGAGAAATTCGCTAGGCTAATGGGAGTTCCGTTTAAATTCAACGTTATTCATCACGCAGGCGATCTTTCTGATTTGGATTTTGGAACCTTAGATATTAAGGAAGATGAAGCGTTAGCGGTTAATTGTGTTAACGCTTTGCATTCGGTAAGTGTTATTGGTAATGGTAACCGCCGGGACGCGTTGATATCGTCGTTGATCGGGTTGAGGCCGAGGATAGTGACGGTGGTTGAAGAGGAAGCTGATTTGGACATTGGTATGGAAGGATTTGAATTTGTTAAGGGTTTTGAAGAATGTTTGAGATGGTTTAGGGTTTATTTTGAGGCATTGGAAGAGAGTTTTTCGAAGACGAGTAATGAGCGATTGATGTTGGAAAGAGAAGCAGGGAGAGGGATTGTTGATTTAGTGGCTTGTGGTGCGGCGGAGTCGAGGGAGAGGAGGGAGACGGCGGTTCGGTGGTCGCAGCGTTTGCATGGTAGAGGATTTAACACGGTGGCGTTTAGTGATGAGGTTTGTGATGATGTGAGAGCTTTGTTGAGAAGGTATAAGGAAGGGTGGTCGATGATGCAGTGTAGTGATGCCGGAATATTCTTGACGTGGAAGGAACAGCCGGTGGTGTGGGCCAGTGCATGGAGGCCTTGACGGAGTATGGCTGGCACGTGTTTATTGTTCTTTTAGCACGTGCATGGATGAGGGTTGAGAACTTTGGTTACGTATTAACACATTATCAGACTCCGATATTTTTTTTAAGTAAGGATGGGATTTATTATTTGAGTTTGGTAAGTAAGACCAACGCACTTTGCATGTATTGATCAATGGAAAAGGAATTATGAACTAATTAATTGACTTTTTTAATTTCCTTAATGTTATGTGATATTTTTTCTTAGTGTTGTGAAGTGGAAAGTGTTAGTAGTATAAGTTATGGCATTAAATTTGATTGAAACGAATTCATTTGTAAAGTGTTTCTGAACTTTTTGAAAAAGAATAGTATATATATTCTTCAGTGATCACTCTAAGTTCAAGTTAGTAAGTGAATGAATGCATATTGAGATTTATTACTCCGGTGGATTTGAATCTATGATGCAGATGTCTTGCTTTGGATGGACTCTAATCTAGTTCGGAACACTAATTATATGGCATTGACCTTTATTCAAGAATTTAGTTAAGTCATATCTGTAATTTTCTAAAATATAGATTTTTTATTTATTTATAAAAATACATATATCTACCTGGTATTTCACGTCAAGTATATATAATTTGAGTTTGTCATAAAACCTTGGCGAAACCATTATCAGCTGAAAAAAAAGTAACGATTTCCCGGTGGTTGTGAAATTAACCGTACGTTAGTTATTTTATTGTTCTTAATATGCTAAAATAACTAAAGGTCGCCATCAAAGACTATTGGTTTCCAATCATATTATTGACCAAGTATGTGGTTGTTGATAATTGATATAATATAATTAAGCTTGGTTCGAATGCATATTTGACCAGAGCATAGATGAGCAGCACAATTGTTTTTGTATGTTTAACGAACAATTAAGGCAAGACATATTATAATTAAGAAGGATAACACTTAATTTGGTTGGATAATATTTTATATATTTTACAATATTAATTTAAGACCATTATATAGTAGTTAGCCAACTAATTAGCCTTACCCTACCATAATAACAATATTAATTTATTTTAATAAATTTGTCCAAAGGAAAATAGCAGGGTTTGGTATTTTAGTGTGTGAAGATGATATCAGCTCTATTAGGAGTTTGCTAATAAATAATTTCAGGAGATTATTTAGTGACAGAATTAAATACACATGTCCATAAACCAGCATAAAACGAGGTCGTTATCTATATAGTTTATGGCAATAGAATAGATAGAATCTTAGGACGGCCATCAAGTTGGGTTAGTGCTTTAGAGAATATAATTTCATTAAAAGGTGCATATAGTTTCATTAGTGGGTTAAGGGTTTGAGTGGCCAGCATGCTTTCTTTGAAATGGTCTTCTTTTATATTTCTTCCCATCATCATATAAACTTTTCTCTTTTTTGTATGGCCCCACAAAACTTTGAGCCATAAGAGTTTCTCTTTCCATGAAAGCAAATAAATTGCATGTCCATTAACAAATGAAAGAAAGTAATGTAAAGTTTTTTTAAAGTGAAAAAAATATAAGAACTAAAAGATAAGGTTTAAATATGGAGGAAGTAAAAATCGATACTAACCTAAAAAACAACTAATGTTATAAAAAAAGTTTATGACTATCAATCAATTATTTGAAGTTATGTTATTTTTTATATTTAATTAATTTTTAAATAATTTAAATTTTGTATTTATTTCACTTTATAGATACTGATATTTTCACTTTCTCATGGATATTAAAGAATTTTTCTAATATGAATAGTAGTGGGTTCATCTTTTAAGGGTTGCATATCTTGAAGTTCTGGTCAGATTTGCCCCCTCTCCACGTTAACATATGTACATTATTCCCCTCTCTTTTGTATATCTTTATTCAAAATTTAATTGTTTATTTATATATATAGGTGCTTTCTTGTGGTGTTTTTTTAAAGGTTGTTTGATGTTGGCCCATACCTTCTTATACATGTTTAAGCTTTAGTATCCTTTTTTTCTATAACAATAGCAATGACAATGACAATGTCATGTTTCTTTATACTTTAATGGGACCAAGCTCATAAAGAAAGCTAACTCCAGTGCATAATTTCCAACCCATTCAATTTCAGGATCTTTGTCCTTCTTGTCTGTATTAATCTGTATTGGAAAAGGAAAAAATTCCCCTTTCCGACAATAATGGAAGAATTATATTTTGCCGACAATAATTTAAAAAAAAATCTAACTAAGAATTAATAAGAAATAATACATCGAGGACCAAACTTTGCATTTAAAATTAAATGGGTTTTATTTTAAGGTGTCTACATTCTCCTGCTCATTTCTTTTGGGCCGAAATCTCACGCTCAATTTTGGTCAAACTTCTCGTGTTTGGGCCACCTGCTTTCTATGGCCCTTCTCATTAGTATTTTTTTGTGAACTCTTACCACCAATAATAAGAGGAGATTCTTTTTCCACACACTTACACTTACATTTCGGAAGTACAATAGCTCTCTTAATAAAAACTCTACATTTCACAAGAATGGTAAAAATATCAACTAGTGTCAATTGAACCAACCCAAATAAATAGAGGTATATGGATTAGATTGAGTTGTTTTTTTTCTTTTCTGAATTTGATATTCGAACCAATCAATTTAATTAAATTGAGTTGAGTTCTCAACATGTGAATTTTACGTCAAACCCGAATTAAACCAACCCGAATATGAATGGATTGGATTGGATTCATGGATCATAAAGAGAAAATATATTTTTTATTGAAATTTTGTTTAATTGAATTTAAATACTTTCTCAAAAATAACAAAACTACATCACAACATATCATTCAATACTTAAACTAGATTCATAAACACAATAAAACACTTAAATAAATTAAATTAGTAACAAATTCTCAAATATAATCAAACTACTAAATTTTATTTCATGTCAATAAATTGGATTCGCTAGTTCAAAATGTTAAATTTAATACTTGAATTGAATATCATTAGGTTTAAATAGGTTGATTTGGGTTAGAGTCGAACTTTAATGGATTGCATCAAAATATAAACTAAGTTGGTTTAGATACTCGTGAAGATTTCTTAAACAAACATGTTGTCTCTTTTTGTATACCATTAAACCACCTTATTCCACATTTAACAATGAAAAGTTTTAAGACTATAAAATGTCCTAGTTTTACAATCACTTAAAAGTCTTAGCAACTGAGTAACTGAGCCATGATCTTTGTTTTTCTTTTTTAAGAATAGAGAACCGTGTAAATGTCTATGAGTTGTGTAAGAACTTAACAAAATTGACAATGTAGGTGAAACATTTTAATAGGAAGATCAAATTGCAAAAGTGCTTACTCTCGGAAGTAAAAACTTCATTTTCAGTAGTAAGAAAATATTAGTGGATTTTTAGAGTAGTTTAACAAATAGCGGATTAATATTGTAGATGGAAAAAATAGGACTTAGATCCTATGCCTCAGCTGTGAGTACCGTTAAATATAGAGAGAAATCAAATCTTTAAGAGCCCGTTTTTGCTGTAGCAGTATGTCTCATTTTCTTTGATAACCTTAAAAAACATATCTTCCCCCTTCATTCTGTATAATGCATCTGAAGGAAACCAAATCTGTTAGGTTTATATATCTTAAAAAAAACTATTCTTTTTTTCTCTTCAAAATAAAAGCTGTCTATGTGTTAGCTTTGAACTTATTTGATCCAAATTGAAAAGGTTCTTAGGCAATGTTTGGTTAACAGGTTAGGACAAGGAAAAAAAGCATGAGTTTCATTTGATGTTTAGAGTCTATTAAAGTAGGGTATAACAAGACAAAAGGTAAATTTTAATATCTAGAAATTCCAGATTGGTGTAGCCAGTGGTAACCAAGGAAACAGAAAAAAAATCAACATAAAGTACACACATGAAAGAATCATTTACATAACTAATTTTACACACGTGTCGCGGCACAACAGATCAACAATGCTGGATTATTAACAAAACTCCAATGATCACATGGATAATCTTTCTTGACATAAATCCTCTCCCTCAAATTACCCTAAAAAATTAAGTGATGTCAACCGTCAAAACCGCTGAGCGTTATTGAGACTTTGTGTTTCTATATCCGTTTATGAGTAGTGTGCGAACCATCGAATAACCGTGCTTAAAACGCAACATGGTTTAGTATCTACCCAAGTGTTTTTGTATATGGTGTCCATGAATGTACAAAAGACAACAACCTAGATTATTTCCAAGGGGTTCCAGCCTTGAGGCAACCTCCATTTTCTGTGCCAATAGATAGAAACTCTTGACCACCATGGGAATCCAAAACTATACTGTAAAGGCTCATCGGCAGGTCCTGCCACTATCAAAGGCAACCATACGTATCTCGAGTCCTTTAAATCAGCTGGATTCCATCGATCCGCCATGAAGATGAACATTCCTGGAAACCCGGTTATAGGAAGCACAAAAGTGCTTTGAGCAAAAAAAGTTGTGAGTCTAAACATCTTGTTTCCTCCCATGCAAGGATTTCCCATTGTTTCCCAAGGCCCCATGATTGACTCTGCCGCGTGAGCCAATGCCTCGTTTGGAGCCCACCCCGTACAGCCTGACGTGATCATGTAATATGTACCTTGATGCTTGAATAGAGCTGGTGCTTCTCTGTGCTGTCCAACAAGAATCCTTCTCAAGACGGATGTTACGTTAAGATAATCTTCAGTAAGTGGTCCGATGTGAAGTTCACTGTTGTCTTCTGAGGAGTAAATTAGATATGCGACGCCATCATCGTCTTTGAAAACTGTCATATCCCTGCTTTCATATCCATGGGGCCTTTGGCTACCGAGATAATCAAAAGGACCGTCGGGTGTGTCACTTATTGCTACACCAACAGATGCTTTGGTATAGTTAGCATCATCAATATGCATCCACATCACATACTTTTTAGTCTTCTCATTGTAAATCACTTTTGGCCTCTCAAGCACGTTAGACTTGTGCAGATCATGAGTTTCATTTGTTTCCTCTGCTGCCAATACAATCCCTTCGTGTTTCCAGGTCCACAAATCCTTAGAAGAATAACAACCAACTCCAATAATGTCCACCTAGTGAATAAATAGAAAATCATTAGTCTGGGAACAGGGTTATGCATCAAAGTGAATATGCAAGGTTGGTTGAAAACAAATAATGAAACAGATTTCTTTTGTAGCTATTGGATAGTGAGATAATAACAGTTATTCCAAATTAACATGTACAGAATCACTACTTAACCACAAGAGTATGGAAAATAGTTATTCCAAATTATACAGGTGAATGAAAGAGCATAATTATTTGAGAAACTAGTTTACTTCATGTTCATAAAGTAGACGAAGCAAAAGAAAAGTCACACACAACAATAAAACAACTATTGGTGCTAAGAATAGCACTCATGCTGATATCTACTTAGGCATGGAATAAAAAATATTCTACACACAAACTCATTAGCATACAATCTTTAATCTTGCTAATAGAAAGATGTAGTAAGGAACCAAAAAGATAGGATCGCCCAAGTTATTTGGATACAGATACAAAACTTTTTCCTTGGTCACGGTGGACCACTCACTCCCTTGTGGCCTAGTTAGTTGACAAGATGTACTGGTCAATTAGCATGGCAAATTTTGGGGGGGAAGATTTGAGTTGTGCAATCACTTAAATATTGCCACCTAGATGAGGTAATGGAACACCATATAGAATGTAAGAAAATCTAGGACCTTTCCCTTTCTTTGTTATGAACATACAGCCATGTAAATTTCTCACTTGTCTAAGAATTCAACAATAAGCAATGTAGGCGAAACATTTTTATAGGATTATCAAATTGTAAATATGCTTAGGTCTCATTGTTCATCAATAAGAACTTATAATCAATCAGATTTCCAAGAGCCTTTGATCAAATAGCCAATGGGTTTCTGAGCCTTGGATGGGTGTAATAGGCTTTGAACCTATACAATATCTGTTGTAGCACAATGTTTCATCTTCCTGGATGTTATTGTAAAAAAATTATTTTGGTGCTAATGTTCATATATCTTAAAATGAATTATTTTATTTTTTCCTTTTTCAAACTAAAAGTTGTCTATATGTTAGTATTTGCATTTGATCTAAATTGAATAGACATTTAGGTAGAGATTGGTTATAAGATTAGTGTATATTAAAAGTAGAAAGGTAAAAAAAAAGAATATGATGTCCCATTTAGTTCTATCATGTGCCAAACGCTACCTTAACTTTGCTACTATCTTCACCAGTTGAATTGAAAGATAATTGTATGTCCCCTTTTCATAGACTAACAAGACAATGAAAATTCTTTCCAACTTTAGCATATCAAGAACAAAATGAGACCTTTCAAACATATACAATTTCTAGTTAAAGATCACTCATTTCAGGAATCTGCATGAAAAAGGAAAATATTTCCCCACAATAAGCTAAAATATAAACACAAAGTCAAAACTGTTCCAACCTTAAAGAGACAGAAGTTTTTTAAAATAAACATAAAGCACACAGCACCTTAAACAATAATGAAACACAGTAAATGCATGACTAAGTACACAACTAGAAGCAAAGAAGGATTAACGCAGATATGAGAGTCATGCATCTCTAATCAAGTGAATTTTTGCTTGCACGGAGGTATTATTGTTTTTCCTTTTCAAAATAATCAAAAGATGCAACCATGTCGACACTTCACCAGCATAAAGCTACATAAAGCCCTCTAGTCATAAGGGAAATAGTTACTTGCAAAGAAAACAAGAGTTCGCTAAAAAAATTAGAATTACCCGAGCAGCTCCTTTCTTGTGAGCATGATAAGTAGGCCCGTCTTTATACTCACCATACCAATAGTATGTCCTTGAATTTTTATCATACAGAATGCCTCCTCCATGGGCTTGAATAGGATGTCCATCGGTATCCAACCACATTCTCCCTGGGTAGTAGTAATACTTGTCATTCTCGGTAGGCTGAGTTGGACCTATAGCTCTTTTACGACCAGGAAAAAAGACGTGTCTCAATTGGGAATTTTCATCCAAGAATTCATCAATTAGAGTAGTTGTCCGTTTAGGTCTGCGCTTTACTGCCCGAGGAGACCTCTTTCCCCTCGGTGGTGGAATATGAATGCTTTCCTCTTCTACTTCTTGAAGTTCACGAAATTGAGGATGATGATGAATCGCACGCAACTGAGGCTCTCCACCGTGTCTGTTGTCTGTGTGATGAATATAGGAATATACTTGAAGCAAAAGAAGACATCCTAACAAGCTCAATACCAAAACAGAAATAGAACATCTGCTCCCTGCATCGCAACGTAAAGTTGTTGGTTTCTTGTATTTGTTCCTGATCCTCATTTTCTCTTCCTTTTTATCTTCTAGAAAACGCTGCAAATTACAAAACGCAACCTATGGAAACTTGACAATGTGACCAAATAGAAGTCACAAACATCTAACCAACAGGGTAGAGAATTTCATCACTCAATACGATAAATCCAGTTATATAAAATTGCAAATGACAACAATGAATTATTGCCTAATTGGTTGTGTCCCCTCTTCAGTTTCATAAATTTTACATGATTAGTTACAAAACCATCAATTCATCATTTGAATCTTCAGCGTGATAAAGTGTGTTTGGTTCTGCAGGAACAAAAATAGGTTATGATGAATTGATTTTAGTTAAAAATGAGTTGAATATTAGAGATGTAAAATTAGTTACAAGTTAATTATTCTAGTCAGACTTTAGTTACAAGTTAGTTGCTCTAGTTAACAATTAGTCATTCTAATTTTACATCTCTAATATCCAATGCAAAGTGATTTATCTTTGAATAAATTTACCTAAAACAATAAATTTGAGTCTAAAATCATATTTGAAATAAAAAATCTACAAATTCTAGTTTCAAATTAAAATCAATTCTAGGAAAAATAATCAATTCCAAACAATATCACCTAAACATGTCAAACTCAATTTTACATGTCCATAATCACTTTTGCCTCTCCCAACGCAAAACAAAACACACACAAACAAGACAGTACACTGAGCAGTTACACAGTAACAGACATGAGAGGAAATCAGAGGACAACCTTACAAATCAGATCCATTAGACAATCACACAATTTACACAGTTCACAACCAACAACTAACAAAGGATGAAGTTGTCAAAAAAGGAAAGAAAATAAACCCTAACAGAAGCATGATTAAAGCTAAGTGAAAGAATCTTACTCACCTGGTACCGTCCGAACTAAGGAATGAGCATAATTCCCCGACATGCGGTTTTACAATGCTACTGACAACCACAACCACCGAACTAAGCCGAGTACAAATACGATGTTATGGAGAGAGAGAGAGAGAGAGAGAGATAGAGAGAGAAGAGAGATAAAGAACATAATAAAATGATGATGTTGGGTACTGTTGTGGGTAGTTAAGTTCCGGTGCCGTTTGGATCTGGAACTGAGTGTGGTGGTGACATTGATTTGCAACCAAAAGTTGTTTTTACTTTTTTACTGTGAGGCTGCTTTATTAGATATCGACCATAGGGACCGTTCTAGAACTTCTATTTAACCAAATAGTTAAAGTATAAAATAAATAAATAAATAAATACCAGCATTGCCATTGACTATCAATTCCAATTCATTGTGTTCTGTACTTCTTTTCCTTTATTTCTTTCTTACTTTGGTTAGTTGGTGTGTTGTCATGTGTTTTACTTATTTCAGATAGATATTAAACCGCTCCTAGTGCCACATATTATTGGGGTGGGGCGATCTATACCTATGGGAATTCCCATATAGGTAATTTGGATATACTCCATTTTTATAATTTTTTTTTAAATACTCTATTTAAAATTTATATACTAAAATATTTAATTTTTTCAGACTTTAGAGATAGTATATGAGATCAAGTGGAGTAAAAAAACACATTTTATTTTATTTTATTAATTGATCAAATAAATATATAAATAATAATATAAAATTAATTAAAATTAATAAAAAAATACAAAATATTATCAAAATTAAATAGAGTTCACTTGTTAATTATTTATATTCTCTGTAATTTTATAAATAAATTAAGCATCAACTCCCTGTATTTTGCATCAACTTCTCTCTATTTTGCATTTAATTTTATTTATTAAAATATAAATTAATATATATACACGGTTGTTTAAACTATAAAATCATACCAGTTCAAATATTTTAGTAAGTCCACATTCTTTTTTTTTTTATCTTGATATACTCAAATTTTAATTTTTTCAAAGAAAAAAAACACATTTATTTACACTAAAAAT
>JBBPBS010000738.1:12873717-12892318 GCA_037974835.1 Cicer judaicum
TGTGTTAATGGAAACTTTTATAATATATTTGAAAATGAACTTATTTTAAAATTATCAAATTAAATCACTACTACTAGTTGAATGTCACGTCATGTTATATATAAATAAGTTCAATTATATTTTAAAATTAACACTACTAAATTTTATATTTTAAGTCTATTTTAAAATGATGTTTTTTATTATAATTTTAATTAAAACTTTAATTTCAATTATAACAATAATTTATTTATTTATTATAATTAAAATTAAATAAATAAATATATTAAAATTTTAATTTAATTAATTTTAATAGACACTATAATAATATTCACGTGAACGTATTAAAAAATTTATTAGCTAAAAATATCCACAATATGGATACATACTAATTTTTAGATAGTGTCATAGAAGTTGTGAAAGATAAATCCCTAGACACATTAGTACTTGTCTTAACATTAGTAGAAATAAGGTAAGTAATGCTAGAGTTTTACACTTGGTTTGTGCAATATAAAACTAAGACAATATACATGTAATATTTTATTCAATTCACATATGATAATATTATTTTTAAATTTAAACTTAAAACTTCCCGTAAAATTATTTTAGTTTCAAATAAATAAAATTAGAACAATATAATGTGAAAAAAAAAAAACCAAGACAATATACAACACCTCAACATATATTTCAATACAAACTTGTGATAAGCAGTGAGGATGATGGATGATCTAGAATATTTTTCAAAAAATATTACTGTTCAAAATAAGATTAGCAACCCATTTATGGAGTAGACTACAATCTTTTCGGAGTGTAATTAACAATTTCTTGAAATTTTGAACATTTTTTTTTTATCAATACAAAATTTTATACTTTTTAATTCATTAACACGCGTTTTTCTAGAACACTTCTTAATAATATTCATGTTGTTAATAATTCATAATTATCAATATGTAACTTCTGAGACTCCAATACATAATTAAGGACAATTAATTATATGAAGATTTATTTTAATGTAGTTGATGAGATTATGATTATAATTGAACGAATTAATTAATGCATATCATATTTATATATTATAATGATACTTTTATTTTATATATTTTTTATATGAAATTAATTAATATACACTGTTATTATAAAATATTTTATATTATTGGTAAGTCACACTCACTTGTATAAATTTAGACGTAATTTAATTAAATTAATATAATCAGTTGATCGTGTAAAAAAATATTTTTTTTTGTTTATATATAAAAAGTTATTTCTACAAATTCATATATAACTTCGAGGTCTTGAGTTTAAATCTAAGATATAAATCTAATGATTTCGGCATTTATCATTTAAATTAAAAAATTTATTTTAATATATAAATTAAATCATTTATATAATGTAATCAACTATATTTACTTTTAAAAACTTTACGCACCAATTAATGATATCATATTTATATACTTTTTATTATAATACCATATTTAGTTACTTAACGATAATTGTTTTAAGGAGTATTTGTTTCCACGTCTAAAGTATAGTAAATTTGTCTCTGTCTCGCGGCTACAAATTCAAGTTTCTCACAAAACATGGCTTTGGGACGCTACCCCAGCTACGAAAAAGGGGATCCAAACATAACATTTGTTACTTGATAAAATTATCACGTTAGTAAAAAGAAAAATCATATTAATAGTTTATATTAATTATTAAACAATAGTCAATGGACAAGGTAGTTTCTATTGTTTCGTATATATAAGTAGTATTTGTATAGAGATAAATACGTTTTATGAGTAAGATGGACACCACAGTCTCCATACAATTGTTGTGTTTGGTTAATGAAAATCTCAAAAAGAAAAAAGGACTGCATCGTATTTTGTAACCGTTTTTGGTATACATATCTTAAATGTTTTAGATGATAAAAATAAAATAAAATAATATATGGATGATGTGATAAAAAAAAATATAAATAAAAAATATATTAAATTGATGTAAAAAATGTGTATTATATTTTGAATTGATATCAGTCATCCCAAGAGTGCCGTTCACCCACACAAACGCATTTAGTTCTTGACACTTTAAAACAAATTATTTGGAAACTTTTACATTATTCTCCAATCAATTGTCTTACGACTTGTATGGAGTGTTATTTTCCTATTATTTGTTACACCGGAGAATTGGAAAAACTAACAGGAAAAAATTGTATCACACCCCATCTAATTACAATCGCTATATACCTTTAATTTTGTACCATTAAATTTCTTTACAAAATAAATAAAATTTTCTATGTAGATGTGGGAGTCTTAAAACATCCTGAAAGGGGTCTTTCACTGCATCGAAGAGCCTCAGCCACCCATGTGATTACCAAGACAGCCATAATAATAGAAAGAGACATTATAGATGCCCACAACAATTTAGTTGAAAATCTTATTGGTTTGCATTGATGCAACACAATTTCAGCAGCTTTGTTCTTCACAATTGTGCATTTTGATAGTCTTTGCAAATCGGGATAAATATCAAGCATATATTGGATTGATCTACTATATGCGTGAGCCATGTTGTATGAGGCAAATGGAAGAAATTTCCCATTTTTTCTGCATTCCTCTGTTGTGTCGTCTCCACGACATGTGAATCTAACAAGAGCCTATAATCAAACGCATTTTATTAATTTATATGACTTCAACTTTTCTCGAATCAGATTATCTATATAATAAGACATCTCTCTAAACTTAAATAAAGCTTAAATATAAGAAGAACAAAAATACATGCATTTTTTGTTTGTTATATTTCAAGCCAAAAAAAGTATAAATACATGAGTTTTTTTTCTGAAATAATTGAATGTTTCCTCCATAACAAAATATCTTGACTAATATTATAGGTTTAATTTAGTGGAGACTTACTTTTGGTAAATCGCCAATCCGTATGGCATCATGGGGACAATTCTGTGAAACATAGGTGTAATTTGGTGCTCTTGAGAAAGGGTCACAAATTTTCCTGAGTCCTATTAATTCTCCATTTCCTTCGCCAATTCCTAGGAGCCGATACATTACTGACACATTAGAATTCAACTGAGACACAAACAGACCATAATATATCAGAAATAATCAAACTGAATTAGTTAGACAACAAACATGTGAGTGAATGACATTAAAATTTTGTACCTCAACTATAAAACTGTGGATGGTGCTGCCAATTTCAGATATCAATTTCCCTGAGAATGAACCATTAATGCATGGTAACATCGAACCCAAACTACTGTTCTTTGGACTTCTCACAAATTCCTCAAAGGCAGAACATGCATCATTTGCAAAACTGCATCCACAGTGAAAATAGAGTTTAATGACTTCAATCATAGTTGCTATAATTCAAACAAAAAATGTTTAATGTGCATCCACTTTTTAATACACATGTGACACATTTAATCGCGTACAATAATGTGGTTAATTCAATTGACTAAATAATTAATTTATATCACATTGAAAAAATTGGTTAATCGTATAGTTGAACGAACAATTGGTTTACTCACGTGTGAAGGAAATAATCAAAACCGGTTAAGAACCAGCACAGGCTTGTTAGGATCCAAAGGCATAGAATTAAGCTGAAATGAAATCAATGTAAAATATAAGTTATAGCAAAATACTTAGGCAGAAGAAAAAACTTTGATAATATACACTATCTTACATTATAAATCCTGGACGCCAATATAGTAGCATTAGAACTGAATCAAAAACAGCATAGTGAGCAAACAATCAATTAAACCACATTAATTACTTAAGAAAATCAACCAAATACAATAACTAATTAAACTTCTAGGTTCTAGTGGATTAATGGTTACCTAGTGCTGCAATCAATGTAACTAAGTTCACGGTTAGAACAACAATATGTGCTGTATGCCTAGGCACATTGAGAGAGTTAAATCACCATTAAATTAAATTGAATGAAAAAATATTAAAAATAGAATTAGCATAAACTGAGAGTTATTTAAAGTTTAATGCATACGAAGTATGAGTGGCCTTGTCGAATGATTGTTCACTTCTGTCGATAAAACGACGAATGACACGTGAGTTTGTTCTGAGATCTTGAGTGGTGGAATTCAAACTCACACATATTTGTGGATTATAAGGAAGAAGAAGATATTGAATTTGTTTAGTTGTTCTCATTACTCTTCCAATTGCTCCAATAGCTTCTTCTCCAATACCAACCACTGTATCTTTCAGTTTTTCTGTCCTCCGCAGAGTCCTCTGACTTGTTGCAAGTACAAAACTTGAAGCAACTCTGTTACACACAATTGCTTTAATTTCATTTTCATCTAATGACATTCAGAGGCTTTTACAATAGCTTATTTAGCCTTAACTTACCAATAGCACAACCACTTGGTTAAATGTTAGCAACAATTTATGAAAAATTAGATCATGATATGTTGTAAGCTTATTTATATGCATTTAACTATAACATAAAGATTTGCGATTACACCGCAATTTAAAATCATGTTTCAAATAATTTAATGCACGGCAAAATGTAGTGTAGGAAAATTGGGGAGTTACATGGCAAGAGAGGTTAGCAAGAGAAGAAGGAACAAAATGTGGAGATAGTAATGATCCAAGCATGGCAATGAGGGAGAGCCACCACTTAAACATTTCACAATCATGAAAATGCCCAAGACAACTCCACATAACAACCAAACTCCAGCAAATGCATATCCATGAACTCCTGTAAATGCCGCAGACTGAAAAGGATCAGAAAGCAATTCTTAAAATCAATCTCAATTTCTCAATCCTATACTACATGCCCTCACAAAATTGTTGTTAATTAATTGTCCTGTTTAATTAATTGTGATGAAATTGGAAAATGACTCACAGCTAGGTAATGTTTGTTTCGAACATCGAATTCTCCATTGTAGTCTTTGAAATGTCGTAAAGGATCAGGTCTCTTGAAATTCCTTCCATGAACAGAGGACTCTGAAGCTGAGGCTAAGAATTTGTGTTGAAACGATGGAACTGAAATCAAGAACAAAAGAAATAAAAGAAATAACAAGCGGTAATTGGTCGAATTGAGCATGACAGAGTATGTTTTGTGGTTTTTGTGGAAAGGAAAAAAGACAACATTTGGTGTTGTCTGAAAATGGTGACAACTTTTAGAGGGAGGGAATTTACGTGTAACTCACTAAGCAAGGTAAGAATAGCTTGTGGCATGGTTTTGTTAGTTAATGTCAAGGAAGGACAAATGGTAATGTTGAGAGATGGAAGTAACGAATCAGAAGCCGAAATTGTTGGTTCGTCTAATCGTAGGAATTGACCACTTTTATAATTTTAAAATTTCATGTTTTTATATCCGTGTCTTTCTTCTTAAGCTTTATATATATGCTTCGCGCTTTTTTCTTCCCACCTTCTGCTACTGCTACGTTCACTCGTCTTGTGTTTTTTTTTTTTTTTTAACCTTGTCTTTTTAGTTTCGAACTTGAAAAAATAAGTATGGAATAAAGAAAAAAAAGCGACTATTTGCCTATCCTAGAAAAAATAAGTTTAGTTGGATATCTTATCCAAAACTCAATCATTTAAAATAAGTTATTTTTTAAATAATTTAAAATTTATATTTATTTTAACTTAGGAGTATAAATAAGTAGCCAATTTTTTTTCATGAGTAAATATTAATTCTAAATAAAAAAAAATCCTACTATTCATTAGTTTTGTCTGAATATAATATTCAACAATCAATCATTTAAATCACTATATTTTTATATTTAATCATGTATAAATAATATAAATTTTGAATTAATTTTAATTTTTTTTATATTTAATCATGTATAAATAATATAAATTTTGAATGAAGTTTAATTTTGTAAGTGTTTTGCTTTTGAGGTAGCACAAGATAGAGTTGTCAACATGTCTACTAAGTCTCTACTACTCGGCATGTTTAGAGTTACCCTAGCTTGATTTCAAATTTCATCAAGTCAATATGGACATTAAAACATTACCTAAGTCGAGTCTATATTGATCATGAGTTTGTCACATAACACACCGTATAGTTTTTAAGAAAAAAAACTTCAATATTTCTCTAATTATCTTTTTTTTTGTACAATACGATGGTTAAGCCAAATATAAAAGAAAAAATAGAAAACTCTAAATGAACCGTCCTAAATATGCGAGCTATAGATAAATTCATAAAAAATGAAGCCTTGTAGCTACATGGGAGGAGACTCTAAGACCAACCTATCATAAGAGTTCTTAGTAAGACTGAAATTTGCTCAATGGTCGGCGCTTCTATTGCGCTTATACCAAATATGGGTAATTTGAACTTGTTATTACTTGCAGATAAGATGATTGACATTAATTTTTCTAGAGACTCGTACTTATAATCTTATAGGTGAAATTTCCATTTTCTACTACTTCATTTTTGCATTTCAAAAACTTGTGTTGTGTTCAAATTGATTGAAACCAATTATACTTAAACCTTGTTCGATGTCATGACTTTATTTCTCAACTAAATTAAGTTTTCCACAACAAAATGTTTATGTATTACTATATAGTGATTAATTTTTTAATCGTATTACTCAACTAATTTTTTTCCATCGATTAATTATACTTGTTGAATAACTTTTTTCCAAAAAATATGTATGTATAATTATTTGGTGACTTGTCTTGAGACCAACTCAATCTTATCTTTATCTTGTCTCATCTTTATTGACCATATATCTCATCATATTTGATTGGGTTAATGGTTGAGCTCGGGTCTGTAAAATTGGTCAGATCTAAAGTTAGATTTAAACAAAAAACACACATAAGTGTTGGATTCATTAGTCTTATTGATCTTATAATAAGTTAGTCGAGTATGCTTCTCGATGGTTAATGTAACGTCTCTACCATATTTTTGGACAATTGTAGGTCCTCTCCACCTCTTTCAATAGGTCAATCCAGCGGTCAATAGATTGATACCAAACACGACTTCCAAATTCCAAGGTTGAAGGCGCAGACTATTGAGACTGATCAAGTGCACCAAATAGATTGGTATTAAACACAACTCCAAACTTCAATGCCAATGGATGCATGCACTTAGGGTTGATCGAAAAGATTGGCATCAAAGTGTTTAAAATTCTTATTTGGGTTTGTTTTATTATTAGAAAATCATGATGGAATCAATAAAGTCATGGTAGGGAGCCATTGAGAAAGTTAAATCTAAAAAAAGAAATTATCTTTACCCTTTATATTATCTAAGATAATTGATTATAGAATTGGTTTTGGGAAGAAAAAAAATTGCCATTGGATATTACATTGTTGAACTCAATTTTGTTGGGAGTGTTTATGTGTGATGGAAAAAAGAGAATTAGTGACGAGAAATTTTATATGTAGTGGGATGTTTAAAATGTTTTAGGAGGGAAATAGTGTTAAAAGAGGAGGTCGTGGATAAATAATTAGAATGAAGATGGAACGTGGAAGAGTTGTTAAAACAGATTTACGGATTTATCATATCATGGACTTTATTTAAATTATCATACTATTTAATTATTTTTAAATTTTTAAATTTTTTAATGTTAAATATAATAATTTTTATTTTTACAAATTTTTTTAAATTTTAATAATTTTAATTTTGTTTTAAAATACTATTAACATTCTTTTAAATATAATAAAAGTTGTTAACATTTCACATAATTTATTTTCTATTCCATTTAAATATATATATATATATATATATATATATTCTATATTATGCGGGTAATCTCAAATCCAACCGAACTAAATGAGGCACATTTACGAATTTTGTATGGTTGAGCTAAAATTCTTATTAAAATTTAGATTTAAAACTCAAAGCCTAAATTTAATGTTTTATCATAATTTTTGTACCGAAATATATGGACTAAGACATTTTTATGGTTTAGACGTGGATGAGAGGGAAAGGAAAGTGGGAGATTTTGTTTGATTTAGTGTGGATTGAAATACAATTGGATCCGATAAAACTTTAATATCCCATGGCTATAAAATATTATGCACCATGGACCACCTATGACACCTGCTCACGCTAGAGTTCACCAATAATTTGATTTATCAAGTTTCGGCCATTAACCAGCTCACACTTGGCCTGCCTCCAACTGCCTTTGATTGGTTATGATTATAATTTTATAACTTTAACTGTTCAAAAAGTTTCTGTCAGATACGTCTTCACTTGCACGCACCTACACGCTCTTCATCCATTGGATCGTGTTTTCCACTGACAGTAACTGAGCGTGGTAAAATATGTCCACATGTTTGGATCCGTCCAGCTTTTGCCACTCGTGGCAAAGCACCACTGGTTCTCTAAATAAAGATAACGAGAAGCAGTATGGTTTCGTGTTTGCGGGTCCCACCACAATTAACGGACATGATGTAATAAATTATCTACAACCGTCCGATCTAAGTAGACTCCAAAACCTAATAATAATAATATTATTATTTTTTCGTATTTGATTTGATATGAGTGCGGTTAAGAGTGGAAAGGGAGGGAAGAGGAGGAGGTTGTGTGAAGAAGAAAGAAGGAAAGGTGAATTTGGATGCAGCGAAGCCTCTAGAAGATCTTTCTTTCTTTCTTTGTCTACAGAGGAATCGTAGATCTGATTTCTTTCATTCTTTTCGATCAATTCTTTTATTAATCAGAATTTACTTCAAGAAAAACAATGGGATTGTGGGAAGCTTTTCTGAATTGGCTTCGCAGGTAAATTCTTTATTTATTTTTCATTTTCGTTTCGTTTTGATTTAATTATTTTTTAAAGAATTAAGTTCTTGTAGTTCTATGCTATCGTTATTGTTATTACGTTCTTTTTTTCAATCTTCAATTTGAACCGTTTAGATTGTTTGAACTTTGAAATATCTATTTTGTGAGTAATTCGGTGCGGAATTTCTTGATTGTCGAGGAATGAGGTTTTCTTGCATTCGTTTTTAATATTTTTGAAGGTGTTCAATGTTGGTGATATTTCGTGATTTGTAAATCGTTCTCACATTTGATATGATCTGTAAATTGTTTGGTTTCAATTCAAGTGACGTATGTTCAATTATGAAGTTATTCTGTTCTGAACTTTCGATAAGTTAGCCTATATGTTGTATAGAATAAAAGAATTCACCTATTCAGAATCTCTGGTGCATATATGAATTGTTTCGGGTGCACTTGGGTAATCAACTTAATTATGCGCTCATTGGTTAAGTTCTTTATATAAATACTTTTTGTATTCATATAAACCGTACGGCGTTTTCATAAGTTAATGGACATGCCACATGAACTTCAAAGCACTTACACAAGTGCCAATATCATATGTTGTGCTCATATAAGCTGCAAATAGGCTCTTCTATGATGTACTTGGAAGTTGAATTTTATATTTATGTTTATGTCTGTGCATTCCTTGTGCTACGTGGACTACTTTCTTCAAAAGGCACGAGCTTATTATGTTTTAAATTTGATTTGATTGCAGCCTTTTCTTCAAGCAGGAAATGGAGTTATCTCTTATAGGACTTCAGAATGCTGGAAAGACTTCCCTTGTAAATGTTGTTGCTGTAAGTACAATAATCATGTTGATTTTCTCTTCTTTTTGTTTAATTTATAATTTAAGTTTGCTTCACTAACTGATTTTTTTATATTGCTAATAGACTGGTGGATACAGCGAGGATATGATTCCCACAGTAAGTTATGCTCATCAAATGCTTTTAGTTATCGCTTCGTCTTCTATTTGTTTGTGTTAGCCGTTAGGTTGTTAGCAACACGCAGCCGTAAGGTGGGAAGGTTTTTAAGGTGTATACGAGAAGGAAGAGGTAGCGGGAAAGAGCTCAGCTAGTTAATACAGCTGGGGGTCTGTAGGACTTAGGATGATTAGAAGGATTTATTAGGGTAAAGTTGTTGTAGTGTCAGGATAATAAGGTATACAATATAAATAGGAATTAGGGAGGATAAAAATGGTTATTAGAGAAAATTATAAATCTCCCCTTGAAGGTCGTCATGATGACCTTATCTCTTCAAATCAATAATACAGAGGAACTTCTTAATTTGCTACCTATCTTCATCCAATCATCCTAATTTTATTACTTTCTCGGCTTCATATCAAGTGGTTCAATTTTCGTAATCTAAAGACACCGGATAACATGGAGGCGCTCATTGAAGCCCTTGAATCATCATTGGAAGTAGTCACAGAGGTGTTTAACAACACAACACCCAGTTAGCACTTGGCTGACTTTCGATGGAATATGGCAACCAATGCTGTCGTATTAGCATCAAGTAGATTATGGAACGTTGGATGGAAAAACTTGGGCTGGTTTTGGAAGCCGGCGATGAAACCTGTGACGACTCCAAGGATGGAGCAATTGTCACTGGAGGACAATGATGGCAGGTGGAGGAGAATGGGGTCTTTGAGCGGCAACAATGAAGCTCGGTTTTGGGTGAAAAAAGTGGAATCGTCCACCTCCAAGGGATGTGATCCAATGGGATGAGTGGCAGGGGATGAGAAATTCTTTGAAGTGCAACAAATCAAGCTTAAAAGGGGTGATTCTTTGAAGTGTTCAAGTTCACCTCCTCGAAAAAAAACATAATCTAATTACACTATTGTCTCATATCATTCCCAAGATCAATGTCACTTAGTTTATCCTCATCCTTTGATGCTACACGCTCTTCCTTTGCATCTCCTACTATCTCTTCAACCGTTGAGTTTGACACATCCAAATAGGAATGGGGGCATTCCTACTGATGTAACTGTGTCAGGAAGAGGAATAGGAGCATTTCGATCACAAGGGTGGTGAGCTATAACCTATTGCATCTTTCAATAAAACTTTAGCTGAGATAACACAATCTGAGTCAATATATGAGTAGGAATTGTTGGTGCTCTAGTATTGACCATCCTTCATTGCCATCTATACTTGTTGGGACGAAATTTCAGTGTATGCTAACCAGAGGAGCCTAAGACACTTGCTGGAGCAAAATATTACAAATCAAAATTAGCAAAGCTGGTTGGCAAATTAATTTGGTTCTGACTTTGAAATTATTTACAAAATAGGATCCTCTAACTAGGTGGCAGATGCACTATTTCACATGAAAGAGGTTAAGGAAATGCAGGTCATCTCTCAATGTTATTACAAGTTCACCAATTGGTTGACTGAGAAGTTCAGGAAGATACGGCACGGAGCAAATACTCTAGACAACCTCGAGAAGTACCCTAATTTGCATTGTTGCTATGTTAATGAGCATGGGAACTTGCACTACAAAGGTAGGCTAGTGTTAACAGCTTCTTGTGCCTTGTTTCCCAAACCATTGGCTAGATTCCACGCCATTCCCATTTTTAGACACAGGGATTTATAGGAACTACAAAAGGTTGACACAATTGGTGTAGTGGTTGGGGATGAAAGGGGCCATTACTAATTATGTGGCAACTTGCCATACTTGTTAGCACAATAAGCCAATAAGGATAGAGTATAAAGCTGTGCCTCCTGCAAGCTTGCTACAACCACTATTCCCAAAGCTACTTGTGAAGAACTCAATATGGAATTTGAAGTCCAAAGGACATGACACCATATTGGTGGTTGACTGGTTGTTTACAAGTTCATCAAGTATGGCTATTTCATTGCATTCAAACCCCCCTATTTAACATGAATTGTGGCATACATTTTTGCCTTAGAGGTAGTTTGGTTACTTGGGAGTTACTATGGAAGATAAGCTTTTTATGCGGGACTACAGGAGCAATATTCCTATTTGAACCTTGAGGACAAGGTTGATCTTCTACATGTAGATAACGTTAGCGACAGGCAGTAGTGTGGACTCAGGAGGGAAGGTTTTGAAGGTGCGTATGAGAAGGAAGAGGTTGCTGGAAGGAACTCAATTAATTGATACAGCTGGGGGCATTTTAGGAACCGAAGGAATTGTTGTTGTTAGAAGGACCAGTTTGATTAATTAAAGTACCACAGGCATAGTTGCAAGATGATCGGGTATAGGATGTAACTAGGAATTAGGCAGGACAGAAAGGCCGTTAAAAAAGTAGGAAAATAGCTTTGCAGCTTCTGCTGTGCAATAAGAATAATTTTCCTTAAAAGTACATGTTGACCTTGTCACTTCAATCTATAATACCGCGGAATTTCTTCTTAATTTGCTATTTGTTTTCATCCTAATTTTTATTATTCTCTTGGGTTCATAACGGTTTGAATTTTGAAGTTTTCTAGCTTTCAAGGGCAATATTTCTGATCAATCTTTATATCTGATGCCAGGTGGGATTCAATATGAGGAAAGTAACTAAAGGAAATGTTACGATCAAGTTATGGGATCTTGGAGGGCAACCTAGGTTTCGTAGCATGTGGGAACGTTACTGTCGTGCAGTTTCTGCTATTGTGTATGAAACAAACTTCTTATTTTCTTCTGGCTTTAATTTTTTTTTGTGTTTCCTAGTGGAGCATTGGTACATGCAAACATTGATGCAGATTTAACTGATGAATTTATATTTGTAGTGTTGTGTTGAGAGTCAACTTTAATGTTGTCAAATAGTGGCTATAGCATTATAGCATAGAGGAATTTGGACAAATTACTATCATTCCGCAATAGGATATTTAATACAAAATATTGTCAAATAGTTGTTATAGCGGCCTATAGCATGGTAGTATAGTAAAATTTGAACAAATTGCTATTTTTATGCAATTTGTGATTGACAACACTGATTAACTTATGTGTGTATAAAGTTTTTGGTGTTTGATATATTGTATAGTAATTGACTGAGGTGGGCCTAAAGCTTTAATTTTGTTGCTGATTGATGCTCCTAGCTGTTTATTTTAGATTTGTTGTAGTTCGATATCCACCTGATTATACCTTATCATTTTTTCTTCCACGAACTCAAACATAGTTATGCAAAACTATTTGTCCTTTAGACGCCCAATGTGTAAAGAGGCTCTTCCCTGGTGTTTTTATATGCTGAAAATTACCTTGCTGTACAAATTGATTTCATCAACGCCTTTTTCCAGCATTGTCACTAGCAGGGAAGAAGGAAATGAGTATAATATAGCTCCTTGAAACTTTGTGTGCAACCTTAATTTGCTACATGTGTGGTCCAAAGTTTAAACAGTTAAAACTTTTGCTTTATGTGCTTTGCTGCTGCTCAATTCTTAAATATCTTCTCCTAGTTCAAAGCAAATATTACTTTTTCTGTTGAAAATTGGGATGCTGCGAAGTATGCTCTCCCTCTAAGATCTAGTGCATTCGTTAATTGGATCATATGCTCAAATTTCTATGGATTGAAGCCTTTTCTCTTGAGCTGGTTATCATTAGCTGAATTTGTGAAACTTGAGTTTCGTAATCTGATATTTCCTGCAGTTACGTTGTTGATGCTGCTGATCCAGATAACCTTAGCATATCAAGAAGTGAACTTCATGATTTGCTGAGCAAGCCATCATTGAATGGTATTCCTTTATTGGTGCTGGGGAACAAGATTGACAAGGCAGGGGCTCTGTCCAAACAAGCGTTGACTGACCAAATGTAAGATTCACATCCCTTGTATTCTGGTTGTTAAGAGCAATAACGGAGTAAACTAGTTTGATTATGTTTATATTATTTCCTCCTTCGATTTTGTATTCTTTTACCTTTTTGTGGGACTTAGTTTTCTCTGGTCTGCAGGGATCTGAAATCAATTACTGATAGGGAAGTTTGCTGCTTCATGATCTCGTGCAAAAACTCCACAAATATTGACTCTGTTATTGACTGGCTTGTGAAGCATTCCAAATCAAAGAGTTAAGAAGAACCTACTTTGTGCTGTGAACTCTAATGTAATTTCCCGGCGACTCATTTCTGGATTTTCTAGAGAGGCATTTGCATGTCTAACTCACAGATTGATTTTTCTTCCCATTCCTAAGGTGTTTTTCTATGATTATTCTTGTACGATTGGGAATTAAACGGGAAAACATACATGTCAAAGGTTAGTTCGAGTACATTTTATTGTGTATTATCGGTGTACCTATATAATTCAAAGATTCACATATGGACCTTATGGTTGTCATTCTAAAATGATGTCTGTTTCCAAACATGCATGCATTCATTTAGCTTGACGGTCGATTTCCCCCTTTGAAATTGTGTGATCTCACAGCAAGGCAGTCACGTGATATTGATCATTCATCAAGATTGGAAAACTGATATTTTATGATTAATATTATTGTTTAAAAACTCATTTTAATTGAACGGTAAAGATCGAGCGACTGCGTATAGTGTGATTCCAACTTAACCCAAGCCTTCTTCAAGCCCATCTTCAACGCCATGGCTCCATCTCTCTCCAAGTGCCAAACCAAGATCTCTGGCATCAACGTTGGAAATATAGGAATGGCCATTGCTCAGACCATCCTCACTCAGATGCTCAGGATGTTTAGGTCATTCTCATTTTATTTTAATTATTATTTTTGTGAATTGATTTTTTTTTCGTAAGGATGATTTGAAATTTAATGAAGCAGTGAATTATAATATTTTTGAAGTTTAGTGGATTTTTTGAAATCACATTGACACTTTTGTTCTGTTTGGTAAAATTAAGCTAATAGGTGATAGCTAATAGACGATATGCGATAGGCGTGATAGGCGATACGCGATAGGTGATAGACGATAGGGAATAGGCGATATGTGATAGGATATAACGGGATAGATGATAAGCGATAACGAGATAGGCGATAGGCGATAGGCGATAGGCCATATGTGATATGTGATAGGCGATAAGCGATAGGAGATAACGATATAAATGATAGGCGATAGGTGATAGACAATAAGCGATATGCCATAGGTGATATGCGATAGGCGATAGGCCATAGGCGATATGAGATATGCGATAGGCCATAGGGGATGGGCGATGGGGGCTGGGGCTGGGGCTGGGGGCTGATGGCTAATGGGAGATGGCTGATGATGGCTGATAGTTGATAGCTGATAGGTGTTAACGAGATAGGCGATAGACGATAGAGGATAAACGATATGTGATAGGTGATTAGGGATGAGAATATGCTAGGTCGTCCGTCAGGGGCCTATAGCATGACATACTTATGGTCGGGCTTGGCCTATTAAATAAAAAAGGTTAGTATTATACTACTGTTTTTAAAAGCCTATTTATGTAAATAGGCAGACTCGGACTTATAAAAAAGCATATTAGGTCTGACAAATCGGCCTATATATATTTTATTATTTATTTCATTCTCTATTTTTGTTTTTTTTAACTTCCATTACACTTAGTCCAACAAACAGGTATGTAGACAACATTTTTTTTTATAAAAACCAATATTATTTATTTGTTACCTTTATATTTTATAAAAACCAATACTATTTATTTGTTATCTTTATATATATTAGGTTTAATTGCAGTTTTAGTGCCCCTATTTTAACTGAACCGCGAAAATAGTCCCCCCATTTTATTTCTCCTCAGTTTTGATCCCCAAACAGAATTTTGGTCCAAAATTTGATAAAATTTCATTTTTTTTGCATTTATTTAAGTCACATCTTGCCTCAAGATCTCATTTGCAACAATTGTATCTCGAATGCCACCTCATCCTCAAATGCCACCTATACAAATAATTTCCACATCAGCCAAAAAGCTGATGTAGACCTCTCCTCCTTTCTCCCCCTCTTAATCATGCTCTCAATACCTAATCTCCTTCAATCCTACTCAATTTTTCATCTTTCTTCCACAATTTCTATAATATCTTCAAAATCTATTTGATAATATTATTTTATAATAAATTTATAAATTATAAAATTATTTTACAATTATTTATAATTTATAAATCATTTTACAATTTGATAATAATTTATAATTTATATTATTATCAAATTATTTTATAATAAATTTATAAATTAATTTATAATATTATTAGTCATTTATAAATAGTAATAATTTATATTATTAATCATTAAATTCAATAAAAAAAAAACTGAATAATCACTCCTAAATATGGACATAAATGCTATAAAAATTCAGATAATTTATGTAATTCCTTCTCAACGAATGACAATTATTTAAATTAGAGATGACTAATATAATAAGATGAAGATTGGTTAAACTTATAGTTCTTGTACAGATTATGATTATAACATAATAGTAAAATATATGTCCTAAACTAATTAAATTATTTGATTATTTTATATATATTTAAAAATATAAACAAAAAAATATTATTTTATTAAATTATTATTTTTAAGTATTATCGCATTGTCAATATAATAGAGATAATCTTACATTGGAAACACACAAATCTGCTGCTCAGGTGCGGAGCCTGTTGCTCTGGACCCGAGCCTACTACTCTAGTGCCGAGCCTGCTGCTCTGGACCCGAGCCTCCAGGTCTGGTCCTGAGCCTGCAGGTCTGGACCAGTCTGGACCCGAACCTGCAGATATGGACCCGAGCCTGCTGCTCTGATGCCGAGCCTGCAGGTCTGGATCCGAGCCTACTGGTCAGGACTCTGCTACTCTGGACCCGAGCCTGCTGCTCTAGAGCCGAGCTTGCTGCTCTGGAGCCTTCTCTGGATTCGATCCTGCTCTGAAATTGATATCTCATTTTGCCTCCCTTTTTTGGCCAACTTGTGAGAATTGAAATTCTAACTTTTTCAATTTGTCTACTATGTATGGTTCCAACGATGGCCATCTGATAGAAAAAATACACTCAGTAATGGAAAGAAAGTGTGTATTATTTTTTTAAATGAAGATATTACAGAGGAATGAATATTCATGCACCTAGAGCTAAGCTCATTTAGAGAACAGATCTTTCTGCTCTGCCCATGACTAACTCAATGATTCTCATGAGATACTTCGCTTTTCGTCTTCACATCCCAATATAAAATAAACTCATCACACAAATGATCCATCTATCTTTCTCTTTCATTTCCATGAATTTGTTACCTTACACTTTGTCCAACTCTTATAATTTTTTAAAATCTCAATTTTATTTCAAAATGACAAACACAACTATTTAGATTTCAGATATAAGTTGGATTTTCAAAAACAAACTTGTGTGGAAGTTAAAAAATACAATCTAATTTATTTATTTATTTTTACTCTTTATTGTCTACCAGAGTTTTTTTTGCAAATTCATCAAAAAAATAACAAAATGTAGTGTAGGAGTTAAGCTATGGGTTATAAAATCTAATTTCATAATAATGCATTAATCAAATTTAATTTTTTTTGGATAAGCTTGCTAAATATGTTAGGACTATTTAAATTAGGCTTAATTGCACTTTTGGTCCCCCTATTATAGGTGAAAATTGAAAGTAGTCCCCCCGTTTTGTTTGTCCCCAGATTTAGTCCCCCAAACAGAATTTGATGCCAAATCATGATGAATTGTCATTTTTTTAATGACGTGTCAATAAATAGGTGACGTGGCAGACGCTTACGTGGAATAAATTTATTATTATATTATTTTTGATTAAAAAATATAATTTTTATTTTCAAAAATCATTTTAATAATTGTGAAATATTTTTAAAAATATAATTAAATTGTTAAAATTATATTAAATTAAAATAAATTTGCAGAACCCTAACAGTAATCAAAAGCCCAAAATCATCCAAATCACCAAATCATTTAAATCATCCAAATCATATGAACATGTTTCAAGCTAAAACCCCAAATCTTTGAACCCTAAAGCCCCAAATCGTGCAACTGTTCCTGTATCACGGAGATGATTCTACCCCCAATCCAGGGAACAATTATAAGAAGCCACTCACTACTTTTCAGTTCAATGGGAGTTCTTGAAAGCTCCATACCCTTAGGTCCAGAAACTTTTTCTTCTATATCAGGAATTTGAATTGCTTTTTCTGCAAAACATTCAGAAAATAGTAGCATAACTTGATACAGATTTGGCATTTGTACGATACTTGCATTGCATACACATTAGATACAACTCATAAGTAAAACGTAACACAATATGCAGAATACTACCAGTGCTTAATCTCCACTTTGCCCATGGAGAGGGGGCAGGAGAGCTAAAACCCATGCAATAAAATCTTGACTCTCAAGAGCGGGGAAAACCCATATGCAAGGTAAAAATATGGATGGACAGTATAGCACAGAAATAGCATGGTGAATATTCAATCCAGGAATAATCTTTGATAGATGTTCTATTATATCTTTCAAAAGCATGCTTATTTTCAAGAGACAAACTAGAAAAGTAGTGAGTGGCTTCTTATAATAGTTTCCTGGATTGGGGATTTTGATTATTGTTAGTGTTCTGCAAATTTATTTTAATTTAATATAATTTTAACAATTTAATTATATTTTTAAAAATATTTCACAATTATTAAAATGATTTTATTAAAGATTTCAAAATTTATTGCATATATTTCATCAAGAGTTTGAAATTTATTTTATTAAAGATTTACATATACTTTAAATCAATTTTAGATATTTAAATGTTTTAATTAATTGTTTGTGCAATTGAAAAATAATTTATTGTTATATTGATATTTACCAAAAATAAATTCTATTAAAAAATAATTTAATTTTATACAATACTTAATTTTTTAACATTCAAATCATCATTATAATAAGAAAAATTATTATAAAAAATAGCATTCAATTATAAATATATAAATTAATTGATAAAAATTTAGTGTTAATATATTTTTTCAGAACACATATATAGTAAACTTTTGTTCATTATATTTTTTAATATATTCATTTATATATATATTAAAATTATATATAT
>JBBPBS010000738.1:12899445-12912614 GCA_037974835.1 Cicer judaicum
GGGGGGGGGGGGGGGGGGGGGGGGGGGCTAGTCGGGTGAACCATCAAAACAACAAAGGAAAATAAGTTGTTAAGCCTTATAACCGACCACAAAACAACAACAGGGGTCATAATCGCCCAGGGAACCAGAACTTTGGAAGACAATTGGGACAATTGATTCGATATTTCCGATGTGGGGAATAGGGACATTATGATAATGATTGTACCCTTAAGAGTCTTCCATGCTACAATTGCCATAATCCAGGGCACTTTGTAAGGGATTTCAAGGCTCCGAATGCCAAACCAACAATGAATGCAACTAGGGTTACTCGTCCTACTGCTAAAGGATGCGTTTATTGCATGGGTGCTGAAGCTTGAATTCAATCTAGCAATTTGATCCAACGAGACTGTGAGACATATTCCTTCATTTCTATGGATTGTGTGAATCGTTTGAAACTATCTATGTCTTCTCTGCCTTTTGATTTGGTTGCTTCCACACCATCTAAGACTTTGACCATAAATACTACATGTTTACATTGTCAAGTAACTATTCGGAATAGAGATTTATTGATTAATATGATATATTTACCCTTACAATCACTCGAGGTCATTCTCGATATGGATTGGATGTCGTATCATTATGTAATCTTGGATTGTGCTTGCAAATTGGTTCTTTTCCCCGAGCCAAGAGTCGTTCGACATCTAGCTACTAACAAACTCGAAGTGTCGCTGATAGAAGGAACTCAAGAGTTTAGGTAACGTGAATGGAAAGATCAATGTGAGCATAAAAGACACGGTGCTTGTTAAGGAATACCCAAAACTTATTTGAGGTGAGATACTTACCTATTTCCCTTTTTTCCTAAATTTAAATTTTTTGTATCTGTGTGAAGATGAGTGAAATTTTGAGTTCTTAACAAATCTTTTGTTGTTGTTGTTTGTAATGGTTAGAAAAAAAAATTGATTTTTTATATGTTTGAGTTATGTAATGAGTTATTTTTAAATAAATGAGTTTGAACTGAAGTTGAAATTTTACAAGAAAATTTAGAGTTGTTAAAGTTGTGAAAAAATTCAAATTTTAACTAAGTTAAAGAGTTTGAGCAAAAATTTAGATTGAAATTAAAATGTTTGGAATTAAAAATGTTACTATTTTAATTACTCTTTGACTGAGTTTAAAAAGAAAAAGTTTAGAGTACTTTATTAACTCAAATTTTTGGTGCTCTAATGGCCGAGTGGGTGTATGTGTGGTTTTAAAAATTTGGTGTGTGAAATATATAATTTTAGAATTTTGTTGTGGTTGGATAAAATTTAGTTGTGAAAAAATTGTTATAAATATTTATGTTTATGTAGTTAGCTCATTGAGTCTCGAAAAGGAATTATTGGCATCGAGTTAGTGGTGGGGGAACTTTGATCTATTAATGTTGTTGTGGTGATTAAAGAAAAATAATTTTGTAGTTTATGCATTTCAAATAATAGTGATTATGATTGATGATTAAGAATGTATACATATGATTAACACATTTTTAAACTTGTGATTAAAGGAAAATTAGTGAATTGCGATTTCAAGTTTGTATATGTATACTTTCAATTTTTAGAAAAGTTTGCATGATTTTAATTAAAGTTTCAAGTTTATTGAGTAAAGGTTTAGAGTCTTGACTTAGAAATTTTTTTTTTTTTTTTAAAGATTCCAAGTTTCATGAATTAAAATATAAACTTTGTTGAAAAATATGTATTTTGAAAAGGATAAAAAATATTTCAAATAGTTAGAACTTTGAAATTAGAAAGAAAAAAATATTCATTTATATTGATTTTGCTTGTGTGATGATGTTGTTATGAGGTAAATACTTTGATTGAACTTTTAATTTTTAAAAAATGTATTCGATCATACTTGTAGTTATTAAAGAAAAAAAATTGAGTTATGGCAAATTTGAAAAAAATTTGTGGTTGTGTGAAAAATTTTAAGAAAAATAATTTAAAATATTTTGAATAATTGTTAGTGAATTCACTGAAAAATTAAATGATGCTAGTTTCTAAAATTATGTTTTATATGTTGAAAGTGTGTTGTAGTTAATAATACTATTTGTGTAACATTCACTCATTTTATTTTATTTTTCTATTTTACCTTATTAGAAGTAGAGGTAATTTGTTGGTGATATTATTTTAATCTTTGGTAATAATAATAATAATAAAAGCATGAATCAGAAACTGTTAAAAACAAATTTCATGGCTTATGTTGAAATAGCACGTTCGCAATTGTTGGCTTAACGTTCCCCACTTCTACCGATAAAAAGGAAAAAACAAAACGGTTGTCATGCATTCAAAAACGCTATGCGATATAGAAAAAAGGGTTTATGAGAGAAAAATGAAGAATTCAAGAAGGAGTTATTGATTCATCCCATCAAGTGTAGCACATTTGGAGCAAAGACCGTTGCGTGAGAATTTTAATAACGACACTCATATCGGTAAGAGCATCACTCCAATTATATCTATGTATGATAGTGTTTATTCTGGAATTTGTGGCATTAAATATATACCATGTTGAAATGCTTTTATCAAATTGTGGATAATAAATGTTATGTGATATGTTGTTATAATGGTTGTGTTGAATATATTCAAAGTGTGAAGAATAAATGGTATGTGATATGTCGTTAATAAGTTAGCTTTACATTATACCAATGATTTATTAAAGTGTCCACATTTATGCATTCATTCATAGTTGTATGGTGGTGCGTCCATAATTGGTTTGAGTTAGTGGTGTTGCTTGGAATGACCCACGAAGCCCTTGCGCGGGAGGCGATATTCGGAATCATTACATTGACATATAAATTAAGTTATAAAGTCTGTTTGTGTATGCATTGATTAAAGTGTGATTAGTGTTTAACAAAAATAACTGATACATTGTACCCCTCGTCGTTTAGATGAAACAATGTTATTAATGTTATAGATATTATACTGATAAATTTCTATATGATTGTACCTCCTGTTTATTT
Source organism: Cicer judaicum (assembly GCA_037974835.1). NCBI lineage: Eukaryota > Viridiplantae > Streptophyta > Magnoliopsida > Fabales > Fabaceae > Cicer > Cicer judaicum. The sequence goes on from JBBPBS010000738.1 coordinate 12,902,411, forward strand.
AGGTGGAACGATGTTGTTAATTATTGTAGATATTATACTGTTATATTTTCATTGTTATTGTATCTTTGGTTTGATGTTATATTTATATTTTCATTGTTATGGTATCTTTGATCGTTTGAGTGAAATAATAATGTTATTAATTATGTAGGTATTGTAATATTTTATTTTTATTGTTAGGTGTTTATTGGTAAGTATATTGGAGATGACCCTTACATTTGAACATATGACATTTCTAATCTACTTGCACATCAGGGAAGTTTTCATAAGAATAGATGGAACATCTCATTTAATTCTAGGGATAGTAGTGGTCAGCTTTAGGAAATTTATTTATGTTGAATTGTAGTCTATATCAATTATCATTTTTGTACTACATTTATGAACCTTATAATTTGAGTATTAAGTATCTAATTGAGATATTGATGGATTTTAAATTAATAATGAATTATTTGTTTGTTTGTTTGAAATTACATGGAAAATTATATATTTTGATTGCACAAAAAAAAAAGATATTACCATTAGTCTTTACTCATTGTAAACTCTATTAGTGAAATATACTCTAAGGGGGTTAAGAGTAAGAAAGTGTTTGTAAGGTAGTTAAAGTTTCAAGTATTAATTTGACTAAGTCAAACACTATTTGATTGAATGTGTCAACTGGTACGCGATTTTTTCGTTGTTTTCAATTGTGGTAGTGATAATTGTTGAAAAAGTTATAACTAAGGTAAGGGCTCCTTCTAAATTTTTAGCTTGGACCTAGGGACTCAATATGTGTGATTGATGTAAGATTGATGTGTGAATATGTGATTATTAATATTGACGTGATTATGCATTCTTGAGTGAGAATATGTGTTGCTACATGTTATGAATTTTATTGAGGATAATATGTATTGAGTATGCTCTATGAAAAATTATTAGTGTGTAATAAGTATTAAAAAAGAAGTCTTTTAATAGCTACATTTACATAATAATCATTTTGTACATGTTTTATGTTGTTAGTATTGATACCAATAAGTGTTTGATATAAGGACCCTAATATTGATTTATAAATTCTGATAAATTAAGGTTGAATATTGAAATACTCTTATGAGCTATTTGTTTTTAGTTTGGGAACAAATTCTTATTCTTATATAATAGTTAACAGAAAACCTTTCACATAGTAACACTAACCCTTAATAATATACAAATCGTTACTACTTTATTTCATATGCCTATAAGTTAGAAAATTGTAACCATTCTAATTTTTCTTTGATTTGACAATATATTTTGAATTAGGAAGAACAAATAAAATTAAAGACTTCTAAAATCTAAAAATAACATCTATTAAAGTTTGACGTACCGTGGAATTGGTTTGTCAATCTAAACACCATATTTGCATTGATAATTTGTAATCCATTCTTTAGTTTTGACTGTGCAATTACTGCAATCAAGATAAAACCAATCGAATTTGTCTGACACAACCTTTGATAGAGATGCCACAATGTTGTAATTAAAAAAATTCTAAACACCATGTTGTAATTAAAAAAATTCTAACAATAAAATAATGTATATATGTACAGATAAATGATGTTATAAAAGTATAGTTACATGTTCAATAGCCTTGATTTAGCGAAGAGTTTTAATATATATAATTTATTACAATTAGAAGATACAATAAGTCCATATGTGGTTTGAATATCTCTTTAATTTCAAAATGTTCCTTAACTGCAGCAATAAGTACAACATCACTCAATAACTTATTAACAGAACATTGTTTTGAAGATGATTGTCCTTTTACACGAAAAGCTAGAGTGGTCCCCATTATGTCTTGAAGTTCTAATGGATATATCCTTATGTTAGTATCAACAGCCTTTAACATGTTTCAAGTAAAAGAGTTATGTCATATTATGCGATAAACAATAAATAGTCAAACTATAAAGTTATTTGGACTAAGCATTATATATATATGCCTCAATCATATTCTTCCTCATCTGAAGTGTTGAAATTCCAAGTAGCGAAGTACAATCCTGGTCCCACATAAGGAAGTTACAAAAGCAACTGTAGTGGAAAACTTCAATGATCATTTTTACATGTTTTATGTTGTTAGTATTGATACCAATAAATTTTGATAAATTAAGGTTGAATATTGAAGTACTCTTATGGGCTATTTGCTTTTAGTTTGAGAACAAATCTTTATTCTTATATGATAGTCAACAGAAAACCTTTCATATAATAACACTAACCCTTAATAATATACAAATTATTACTACTTTATTCCATATGCCTATAAGTTAGAAAATTGTACCCATTTTAGTTTTACGTTGATTTGACAATATATTTTAAATTATTAAGAAGGAATGAAATTACAGACTTCTAAAATATGAAAACAACATCTATTAAAGTTTGATTTACCTTGGAATTGGTTCGTCAACCTAAACACCACATTTACATTGATAATTTGTAATCACTTCTTTAGTTTTGATTGTGCAATTAGTGCAACCAAGATAAAATCAACTGAATTCTTCTGGCACAACCTTTGACATGGTTGCCACAGTGACACAAATCATTTCCTAAAAACCATGTTGTAATTAAAAAACTGGTAACAATAAAATAATATATATATGTACATAAAAATAGTGTTATGAAATTATAGTTACATGTCCAATAGCCTTGATTTGGCGAAGAGTTTTAGTTTGAGCATTGTTCATTAACTTCTCTTGTGAAGTGTATTGAGATGAAGATGTGATCTGGATTTGTAGCGGAGTGCCCTAAATGTAGTTATCTATATCGTCTACTACAGGTAATATGCATTCATTGGAAATTGACTACTTAATAGAGAAAGGATTACTTATAAACAAAATTGCTAACTGAAGATGAGTTGTCTACATCATTAAAATCACTTGACCTCTTAATGAAGCTAAATCATAACTGTAACATTTGGAAGACACTTCTAAATCATTGGTGTGTGCTTTCATTGATAGGAAGTTTAGTTCCACTCCATGCATTAGTGATTGTGTGTTCATTGTTTTCTGTCATATAGAACTAATTAATTAACAACTACATTTAAGTAAATTGTAACAAACAAAATTTGTCATTAAACAATTAGTACTTGTGTTTAATTAATAAAACCTTCTAGATGCTTGACTTGTGCATGATGGAAGATTATAATGATGGGACTAGAGTTGATGTGAGCATTAAGACTATTGAGGAATTGTGTACCATAAGCCTCTTATAGGGAGCAAGTAAGGATGTTTCTGCTGATCAAATGAATAATATCATTTCAAACATGCTTTATATATTAATTAAATGTGAATATTGTTGTTACCTGAGATATTTGATTTTGACGATGAAGTTTTTTTTTTTTGATGATGTTAAAGTTGAAGAAATGACCTCATCAACTATTCCAATAATATCTACAAATAAAAAAAGATAAATTGTCCATTGAAACACAAAAAATATAAAACACATATATATTATTTCATTAAAAAAAATGATAGTATTACCAATTAAATTGTTAGAAAGGTTTTGCCCATTCAAAATGGTACTAAAAGACACAAAATGATATTGAGTTGGTGGGATTTGAGGAAGATCAATTTCTTCTTCAAAATTAGCAGAATTAAAAACAATTTTGAATTCACGGAGGCAAAATTTGAACTGGAAAGTACATGAAAAAACTGAAAAGTTATGGATGATGTATGTTTGATTCTCTTTGAGTTTACCCCTCCATTTAACATAATCATTTGTCGTATAACAACATATATTTTATCAGCCTTTTAATAACAATTAATTTATAAAAGTAGATACTAACCAATAGAATGAAGATATTTGTTAACCAAACATAAAGAAAAAGTTAAAATGTAGACCTATTGATCCATCAAAATAACTTCATCGTGCACATTCTCATTTTTACTAACAACAGTGAAGTAACTTGTGACCCTAATTGTTATTTTCTAAGTTTCTTTTGAGGTGTTAATATCTTCCAATGATGTTGTATTTCTTGTCTATGAACCAATGCAAAATTTATAAACATAAATTCAAAATTTATCATTTATTTCAGTTTGTAATATATCTCTAAAGATGAAATGCAAAAGATTTAGAATTTAAAGAGTCAAGAAAACCTAAAGACCAAAAATAAATGCAATTTCAGTTTGTAATGTATAACAACAATAATTTAAAGAACCAAGAAATAGTTTTTTTAAGAACATTTAGAACTACAAAAAAAAAACCTTAAAAATAAAATGCAAAAGAAGATGAAGAAGTTGGGTTACGTGGTGGAGGCTTAGAAAAATTAAAGACCAAACAAATAGTATTTTTATTAACAGTTACAAGTACAAACAAAAAACCTAAAAAAAATGCAAAGGAAGATGAAATAGGTGGGCTACCTTTTTAGTGGTGGTGGCTCTTGTTGTCTATTTGAAAAACGAAAGAGAGATCAGATAGGTAAATGTCTATAGGAGCAAGAATTCAAAAATAGAATAGATTTAAAGGAGGAAGTGACAAAGCTTGACCAAACTTTGACCATAGAATAGTGTCTAAACTATAAGTATTTCAAAATTACAACAATGCCTCATAAATATTTTAATAGGTAAAGAAAAATAAAAACAAGAGGAATGATGATAATGCATTTTTGTATGAGTTTGAAATAGAAAATTGTGTATGTGCAGAAAGGTAGAGTAATTTACAATTGTGACTTCAAAAATTTTGGAAAGGTTAAATTTATGAAAGTCAAAATTATATTTTTGGTGTAATTGAGAATTCATATAGTGTATTGTAGATATCATTTTTTATTTTTAAGACAACTTTAGATATTTTTCTTTAATTCTACATTTCAATTATTACTACTCAACCTACTTTCAAAACAATAATTTTAGGTTTAAATATGTTTTTGTTCCTGTAAAAAAATTTGTATGGATTTCATCCCTGCAATATGAAAAAACATTATTTTTTATCCTTAACATCAAGTCGGCGTTGCAAAAAATCGTGAGTTAACAAAGGAAAATATTATTTTTGTCCCTGCAAATATAACATGTTCAGTTTTAGTCCATATCAAAATTTTTGTTTGGATTTCATCGTATTCATCACCATCAATCACAAACCTAGAAAGAGAGTTTCATATCTTCATCAACCCAACAATCCATATTTTTTCTCACTCAACTCAATCTTTTTCCCTTCATTATTCATACCTCACTTAACTCAATTTTTTCTATCAATAACTTTACTTTCAACCTCGTCTTTTCCCTCTATTATCTCAAAAAAATATCAACCTCATCTTTGAAAATTAACTATTTAAAGTATTAACTAAATAGAAAATTAACCCTAAAGACTTAAAAATGATTAAAAAAAATTATATTACCCAGTTGTTCAAATGTCTATTGTCGATTTGTATTTGAAGGTTTTGATGGAGTTAAGGGATGCACATAAGGTGTTTGATGAAATGTCTGACAAAAATGTTGGGAATGTTGGGAGTGGTTTGAAGGTGTTTGATGAAATGGTTGAGTGAGATGTTTCGGCTTGGAACGCAGTGCTTAATCTTCATCTTTAAAAATTCAATATTTAAACGATTAACAAAATAGAAAATTAACCCGTAAAGGCATAAAAATGATTTTTTATTTTTTATTTTGAAATAATAGAGGGAAAAGATGAGGTTGGAGATAAAACTATTGATAAAAAAAAATTGAGTTATGTGAGATATGAATAATAAAGGTAAAGAAATTGAGTTGGGTGAGGAAAAATATGGATTGTTGGGTTGATGAAGATGATGAAATTCACTTTTTTGAATTTGTGATTGATTGTGATGAATACGATTAAATCCAAGTAAAAATGTTTATTTTCGTCTGTTCCACTTTTGACTATTTTATGATGGTAAATACAAATGAAAAAATGTCAGTGATGCGTTAATCTAATCCGCTTATATGAAACAAGTCTTTAAATTTCTCTTTTTTTTAATGTATGTTTGATTTTAATTTTATATCAGTCAAAATTGATATATTTAGAGGTGTTAAAGTAAAATTGATTTTGCCTATAAAATTGATTTTAACTTGAAACTAATATCGACAACTTTTAACTCTAAATATGACTTTTTTATTTGTAGAACCAAACACACTAATTTTGTTATTTGTAGAATACCCAAAAGACATAAAACAAGAGCATGGAAATGTTATTCACTTGAAATTTTGGCCTTTATTTATTTTCATGTTTCCCTCTAAAAACATGGAAAGAAATAAATAGAAGCTAAAAATTGTCAATGAATAATATTTGTCACTTTCTTGAAAACAAAATTTAAAACCATAGGGTATGTGATTGCACTTTTTGATCAGATAAAATTGATTCTAAATGTTGACATGTTTGATTGTTCTTTAGTATAATTGATTCCTACTTGAAATTAAAATTGTGAGTTTATATCTCTAGAATTGATTTTGCCTCAAACATATTATTGAACTCACTTTTACATGTATCCAAATATAAAGAACTTCATCTTAAATTCACTTTTAATCAATGCATTCAAAATCATTTTTTATCATCCACAACCAAAACAAACTATTACTGTGTACCCTCACCTCATTGTCTTTGCCTTTCATTAAAAATAAGGTTTACAAAAATTAATAAATAATAAACTATTCCTGACTCCTGACAAAAATGTGTCATGGATCAACCCGGCACATTCCAAATTTACAACCCTAACTATGCACAGCAATTAAATACCATCTGCACAATATAATGCTCATTTCAACCATGCAAGAAGCTGAGATATCATCTGCACAAAGTTGCAAAAATAAACGGTTAGCTGAATGAACTGAAAGAAAGCATTCAAAATGGACTAAAAGGAAGCTAAAAACATCACATTTTTTTATAGGCATCATTTAAAAACATGTTTCTTGGTAAGGAAGCTTACCATATATTAAGTCTTCTGCATTTCAGTGCCTTCATTGCTGCTTTTGCAAACACTCGTGCAGCCTCTGCTTCAGCTTCGGCAGCCTCTGCCTCCCTTGCTGCTGCCTCAGCCTCAGCAATGGCAGCTTCTGCCTCTGCAACTGCTTTTGCAGCCGCTGCAGCTACCTCTTGAGCTGTCACACCCTTCATTTTTAAAAGCTCAACATCAATTTGGGATTTTGAAAGGATGTTGACATTAGTCTTCTCTGCTCGTGTAGAATCTTCCGGCCTCCCTTCCAAAAGTAACATGGTAGAACACTTTCTTTTCTCAGATGTTTTTGTTGAGTTTGTTGCAATCCTGTATTTATCCTTAACCTGTCATTAGAAGGGATACTTAGTCAGCTAACAGAATTTTCACTCCAACTACAGTACAGAAAATGCCCCCGATATGCGTAGTTCAACTTCCATAACATATGTTGTTTTTTATTTAAATATGAACATAATACCAATTAATTTCTCAGTCCCAAAAACTTTCTGCTAATAACTTTCAGTAACATCAAGCATGTTAGCAGAGTATTCATTTCATGCAATATCCAAAAAATTATCCAGATTTACAGTACTTCCTTCACTAAACAGGTATGCAGGAACAGATACTACTTTTGGGAACTTAGTTTGGAGAAGCCAAGCTTCAGTAATAAAGAGTTTACCTTCATTAATTTGCCACTTGCCACCATATGCTTCAATTTTGTTGATAATAACTTCATGAGGTTTGGTGGAGACCGGTATTGATCCTATTGAGGTAAAAAGATTCAGAGTTATCACCGACACAATGATGCAGAGAAGCACAAAAGAAAATTTCAATTGCTACTATCTGTTGCATTTTGCATTTCTGAAAGCTTATCAGGTTATTTTAAAAAGACAAACAATAGATAGCATATTATGATTGGTTGAATTATGCTAAGCTTTTGTTGATCATAGGAAGGCATAAAGTTAACAGCTTGTTCTTGCCAGGTGAGAGACTCGTGTAACATGTTTAGGTTTGACAAAAAGAAACATCAAATGAAAAAAATGCTAAGATATTTTGGTAACAAGAAGAAAGGAAGTCTATGAGTTACATATAGAGCTAGTTGAAATTGCTGATAATTAATAAGCAACATATAAATCAATGGACCTGGGAGAGAAACATTTCCAAACAGTTTAAATATTTTTGTTGTAAACTTGATCACAAAGTAGGCTGATCCATGCATATATTTTGTAACAAATATTTAATACGTCAACCAATATAATAAAATATATATATAAAGAAAAATGATTTGATGGCAGATGAATAAAATTAAAATAATTTACCGTCTTATTCTAGATGTACATGAGTAATTAACTTGAAAAAGAAAAGGCCAAACAAATCAGAAATTAAGTATATTTTCTAGTATTGAAGTTTACGTACACCAACATTTGGATTATCTGGAGGAAGACTGAATAAAACTATAGGCCATACTGTTACAATGTATTTGGAATTAAATGGTCTGTCAATAGAAATTATTTACAATAGGATATTGCAATGATCCCACTGAGTGAGCAGGAGGTTTTAATTGCTGTATTTATTTGATATTTAGATTCTATATACTATTAATAGGCAATCAAAGTATAAATACTAAAATACCTCTATGCAAGCAGCAATGGCGTCCATGGCAGAACCCTTTGGCTCCTTCAACTTGACAATCGACTCTAATATAAGGTTGTCCAATCTGCCATTATTAAAAATAATTATGTTGTCATCACTGAAAAACATTGACACATAGTTGACCTTGAAAATTCAACAAAACACTTGAGGGGATGTTGTCATCAAAAGTGATAAAAGAAGATAACTATTTATCAAATATTTTGTAGGTGTAATGGGAACCTATATATAATTATATATGTATTTGAATCATTTTAGTGTATCTTTGCCATGCTTAGACAAGATTCATCGTGAAATTAAATAGCTAATGAAGAATAAGAAAATAATATACCACATGGTACACGGACTATAACAAAAATTGCTTGCAACTTGTTGAAGTTATTTAGTCATTTAAAAGTTTGGTACTATCAAATAAAGTAATATCTATGATTATACAATGTTTGTTCATTTTCTATTCAAGAAAAAAAGACTATACCAACCAAGAATCACAGACCATTTAGTTTTTGTAAGGAGTAAGATATATTTAGCTTGATGAGCTATAACCTTGATATTTGTTCTTTGGAAGAAGACATTCCACCAGAAACTGCCAGAGGCTTAGCAGTTGCAACTTCTGGATTATATTGAACTATAGCATTTGAAGTTGTGTGGTTATTTTCAGTTTTGGGGGGAGGTAGGTTCTTTTTAAGTGCAAGCTTTGCCTTCTGCCTGGATCCCCATATTGCTGTCACATTTATGTTCCTCCATTTGTCCTGTTCACAGCTTACAGCTTAAAGCATGTATAGTTATATAGAAACACACCTCAGTATATAATGAATGTAGCAAGTTTTCAAAATTCAAAGCAAGGAACTCTGCATTTATTTCTTAATCCTTAAAGACACTAAACAATTGATCATTCAAAACGCACAGTAGTATCAACATCTCAAACAATGCTGTCAATCGCAGACTGCAAAAAATAGCAGTTTGTTCAAATCCAATATAGCTGCTAGTATTTGACAACATTTGATACTAAATAACATTTTGCAGAATAATAGTAAATAACGTATTGCAGAAAGATGCTTGGTTGCATACTCTGGAAAAACACACATGGGTTTGTTTGATTCAAATCCCAAAAACTCTATTTTAGTATTTTAAAATTTAAAAACTAAAAAATTTGTTTGGATTACTTGTTTTTAAAAACTGTTTTGTAAAACTATTTTTAAATATTATACTTTTTAAAACTAAAAAAGAATAACAGATAAATGGGGTTTTATTTTTCAGTTTTCAGTTTTTTTAACTCTTTAGTCAAAAACTGTTTTAAAAATTGGAGTTGCCAAACAGATTTTTTTGAAATTTTCTTTTTAAGTACAGTTTTCTAAAATTTATTTATAAAATAGTTTTTAAAAACTAAAAAGTAAAACACAATCAAACAAACCTTTGGTCTCCAATTACATCTTTTGTTTATTTTCGTCTGTTCCACTTTTGACTATTTTATGATGGTAAATGCAAATGGAAAAATGTCAGTAATGCGTTAATCTAATCGGCTTATATGAAACGAGTCTTCAAATTTCTCTTTTTTTTTTTTTTTTTAATGTATGTTTGATTTTAATTTTATATCAGTCAAAATTGATATGTTTAGAGGTGTTCAAGTAGAGTTGATTTTGCCCATAAAATTGATTTTAACTTGAAACTAATATCGACAACTTT
>JBBPBS010000738.1:12912769-12936569 GCA_037974835.1 Cicer judaicum
GAAAAATGTCAGTAATGCGTTAATCTAATCGGCTTATATGAAACGAGTCTTCAAATTTCTCTTTTTTTTTTTTTTTTTAATGTATGTTTGATTTTAATTTTATATCAGTCAAAATTGATATGTTTAGAGGTGTTCAAGTAGAGTTGATTTTGCCCATAAAATTGATTTTAACTTGAAACTAATATCGACAACTTTTAACTCTAAATATGACTTTTTTATTTGCAGAACCAAACATACTAATTTTGTTATTTGCAGAATACCAAAAAGACATAAAACAAGAGCATGGAAATGTTATTCACTTGAAATTTTGGCCTTTATTTATTTTCATGTTTCCCTCCTTTAAAAACATGAAAAGAAATAAATAGAAGCTAAAAATTGTCAATGAATAATATTTGTCACTTTCTTGAAAACAAAATTTAAATCTCAAACAATGCTGTCAATCGCAGACATATTGCACAATAACACATTGCAGAATAATAGTAAATTGTTCAAAATCAAAAACCTGACATAACAATAAATCTTACTATGTAACACTTCCCACAACAAGCAAAAACCTTCAAAAGACTTACCTTGAGGTCTACATTTGACCGCATGCGCAAAATGGTGCTGAACTCTGGATCCGTAAGTATGGTGCGCCATTTTCCAGCCCCGTATTTGACTACTCCAGCTTTCAGAGCTGCCTCTTCTTCTGCAGTCCATTTCTGCTTAGGAGCACCCATTAAAAGAACTCTACAACCTTCTTATGACACTAGTTTTTCGCTTGTATTCTAAACAAAAGCTTGGAAGTGAAATGCAGTCTTCTCCAACATGCCCATCCACACAAAAATAAAAATCTAACTATTACTGACCTACAAACATCATAAAGAAAATAACAATTTATAAACACATTACATCCTTAAAAAATCATAAACAATGTGTAAATAAACTAAAAAAGAAAGAGGAAAAAAAAAGCTCATCTTGATGATTACCAAACATTGACCTCAATAGCCAAATTAACTTCAATTGCATATTATTACTAGACATCAAAATTCCAATGTTAGACAAGAGATCAAATCAGGAATTTCCAGCAACCACAGTTCATATTATTTATCTGGAAAAATAGGTAACAAATTGTGAGAAATCATCAAAGAAAGGAAACAGAACACACTTTATTGTTTCCATGGCAATGCAAATTAGATCAGGCCTTGTTACAAAACCAAATGCTTAGTTAAATTACATACACACACAAAAATCCATTCTTGATTTTAGAGAACAAACTACAACTCATAAAATTAACTACAGCATGAAATTATCTAACGATTGTTGCATTGCGTCACATGTTGTTGTCAAAAGTTTCCATTTTTTTCAGCTTGCACAAGCATAATCAAGAAAACAAAATGAGTTTTCTTCAAAAACTATAGAAAGAAAAAAAAAATATAGACACTGACCTGGGAATAAATCGATGAACGAAGGTGTAGAGTGGATCGGAGAATGAAAAGGTGTGGTTGCAGATTGGAAGATTTAGGTGCGGATAAATCGAATTGATACGGTAATTTATGCGAGGAACCTGCGAAAAACGATTTACATAGGAGAAAGATGAGTTGTTTGTTTTCTGAAAGCTTGCAATTTCATACTGTTGGAAATTGCTAAAGGATCCCTTTGTTTCTATAATTAATTATTTTTGGTTTTCTTAACTTTATTTCTTTCACAAATATTTTCCTCCTTTTATTCTGTTTTGGAATGGATCCATCCAAAGAAAGGTATGTAGTGTTAAGACCAACTTGTTATGGATTATTAAATGATTTTAACATTTAAGAATTTACGATTTATTTAGTAAAAAATTTGAAGAAAAAAAAGAAGTTATTTTGCATTTTATTTACCGTAATAAAATTCACTCTTTTAGAAATATCAATTATAAAAAATGTTTTTTTATGAAAAAATTATTTAAAAAAAACTTATTTTAAATATTTTAAAAATTATTTTTAGATTTTATATTTTTTTCAAAAATGTCATTTTTTTTAAAATATGTTGATTTTCTTTGAAAAACTATAACAAACGAGTTTAAACTCTTCGGTCTTGACTCTTTGAGTTAAAAATAAAAAAAAGTACTTATCTTTCTTATCCATTAAAAGTATACTTTCATATAAATTATTGTTGTCCAAAAGTATATTTTTAAAATCATTTGGAAATGTGGAGTGAAAAAAAGTTGATGCCGCTTCTCTAAGACAAAATTAGCAAGAAAGTGCGCTACATGATTGTCTAATCAAATAAGGAGTTTATTTTAGTCTCTATTTAACATCAGTTCAAACTTCAAAAGTATGCATCTTTTAAAAGTACCATTTTTTGTATAATTTGTGTGATTCAAAGCACACTTCCAAAAATATGAGATTGGTGTTAGTGTTTGCATGAAGCATTTCAGAAGAGGAATCTTAGCATTCTTAAGGTAAGATGTAGAGAAAATAGTGAAGGATCTGGAGGAAAGAAAGCATTTATAGGCTATTAACTCTGTAATTGTATAAGACTCTTTTTACTATAATACTGGAACTAAGAAAATTAGTTGTGGTATTAAATTTAATGGCACCTTAAATTGTTTTATTAATTTACCTTTAAAGTGAGAGAATTAGTTAATAGTTTTTCTATAATAGAAAAAAATATATATAACATAATTAAGAGTAAGTTTGTAAATAAATAATCAATACAGTTGAAAAATCAAAAGAAATCTTTAAAAAAGAGATAAGAAAAAAGTTAGAAGTGAATCTTATATTTAGAGACTTGAGTATATAAAATGCAAGACACTTCTATATTTTTTCTTTAAGGATCTTAAATAATAGAGTAACTGTTCTTCCTGGTGGTTTCATCTTCCGAGCATTAAAAAGAACTCTCCATTCATTTGTTATTTTTTTTATAAAAAAAACTGTTCATTTTAACTATTGTTTAACAGTATTACCCTTAATTATTTTTTATAGAGAAATATAAATTAATTGAAATAATATATAGTTAAGACTACTATACTAAAAAGATAATCAATTTCATCAAAAATAGAAAAGTTTAATAATTTTTTTTATATGTAAATAACCTTAACAGGATAATTAAAATGCTACAGAATAGTAGTAAGCGAGCGAGCTCACCTCATTTTCTTGGAACTTAAAAGTGTTCATCCTTTAAATCCGAAAAAGAACTTTCTTAAATCCAGCATAATAGAAACTGATTAATGTTCTAATCTTTAATGCAAAAAGGAATCATTATTTGTCTTTTTAGGTGATCCAACCTAATGGACTCTCCAACATGACTGAGGAATACAAAACTACAAATGCAGTTCTCTCTTTCACATATTTTCTTGTCAAATAAATTTGGAATGAGACTCAAAAATTAACATTGGCAGATCAATATTAATTATTTGAATTTGGTCAAGAGAAGGGAAAAAAACACTCAAAAGGTAGAAAATAAATACTGACAATAGATTTACAATACAAACATTAATGCTACATGTGGAAGAACTGGTAAAAAAGACAGATATTTCAGCTACCATATTCATAGGTGATTATTATGATAATTTATTATCTATATAGTCTACACAAGTGCCCAATATCTTGCATCAAATCACCCTTCCCTCCTTGTAACTGGAAAATGGCACTACTACTAATTTGAAGCAAGTTTTTTTCCACCAACAGTAATTCCACTCTTATTTGGTAGAAGTTCCTTCATATAATACTTCGACCTGCGGGACAGGTTGATTGTTTTCCTTTTCTTTTCAGGAATATAATCAATTGAACATTCCGAAAATCCACGCCTCACAAACCTGTCAAAACCTTTTGTTTAGAAATGCAATTATGAAGATTATATAGCAGCAATTAAAACACAAAGACATGCCAAATATGCAGTAGCAAGCCCTAAAAGTGAAAAATGACATTCATTGATTGCAGGGGAATTACTTACCAATCCGCCGTACGTGTTGTAAGTAAGAAAAGCTTATTCAATCCAAGATATGATGCTTTCTTCTCCATATAATCTGCACATATTTCATTATATTCATTAAAAACACATAGCAAGCAGGATCTTTTCTTAATCATAATTTAGGTTTATATAATTCGGTCTTCATTTTTCTATAATGTCAAAACTCTTTCGTAGCAAATATGGTTTGAAGCTGACTAATGTTGTTCTAGTATGCATTTTAACAGGTTTGAAGCTGATTAACACTGTTCTAGTATGCATAAACAACAGCAAAATACCGCAAACATTGCAACACATAGCACAAATTATTAGTCAGTAGTAACAACCCATCATCTGCAAGAATTTTCAACCACAGAAACAAATAGCATACCGAGCAATTTGTCTCCCTGTCCTTGGCCACGACAATCAGGAGATACCGCAATAGCAGCAACCTCTCCACACTTCTCCTCGCAGTAAGGAAAAAGGGCACCACAAGCAATTATTTGACCTTCTCTTTCCACAACAACGAAATTGTCCAGAGTTTCTAGCAGCTATAAACAGAGAATGAGAAATGTTTAGACAAATTACCAAGGCTATGTAAAGCTATGTACCTATCTACAACAAATATAAGACAGTTAAGCAAACCTCTTCATCAGTCCGCTTAACGAGTATGCCAGATGCCACCAAAGGCTGAATAATTTGTTTTATTCCAGAAAGATCTTCATTCTGTGCCATTCGAGTGCCTTCGTAAAGGTCACTGCAAAATACAATTGAAGGATAAGAATATGAAATAAGGGAAGATTGATGAAATCTCCTTATAAAGGAACAAAAATACAAGTTGATCAAAGACAACATCATAAACAATCTGCTGCAGATAATATAGTACTTAGGCATGTAGGAAACCCCTTGAACAAGATGCACTTGTGTATAGCATGCATGTACTCTTTAAGACTGCTATGAATCACGCATGTACTCTTTAAGAATGATACAAATCATTATCACAAATAATCCTTCAATCTTTTTTGTAACTAACTAATGGTTTCTTAAAAGGTAAAACAGGGGAATGTTCGAAAAATGGAGTTCAGATCCAACCCGTCTATTTCCAGCCTAAAAGATTAGAATCTCAATAAACGACTTTGTAATCACCAGCTAAGCAGAACGAGCTACAAAAAAAAATCTGAGATGCCAACTAAACTATTGTCAAAACCAGTGTTGTCAAATAGTGACGTTGTAACATAGAGTAATTTGAACAAACTGCTATTGCTCATTTGTTCCGCGATACATAGTGTTGTCAAACTCCGGGTATAGCGGCACTACACTGCAGCATAGCAGAATTTGAACAAATAGCTATTTTCTACAATCCATGGTTGACAACATTAAACAACCGGAGAGAGAAGTCAAGAATACAATTGATTTGCAAGCATAAAAATTTAGTCCAGAGACAGAACACAGAAAGCAAAGATTGTTTACCTAGCCACCATTGTTCCCATCCCATCTCTTTTAAACAATTCCAACAATAAAACTCCACTAATAGTGCCATCCAACAAGTGAACTCTTTGAACTCCGCCCTGATATAAGGAAGATGGTATTATTATCAACATACTAGAGAAACATGCATCAACTAAATTTTTAAGCATAGTCAATGTTTTCAAAAGGCAACTTCACAAAGAAAATTAAAAGTTAAATATTTGAAGTCAATAAAAGCTCTAGATATGCTGTAGTAACTGATATAGATGTACAATAAACACACACACATTATTGGCATGTACATGATTATGGAAACGCTTTGGTTATAAATGCTTATATAACAGTATAATAGACTTAAATAAGCACAAGTGCACTTGACATGAAAAATAAAAGAAGAATCACTGACTCACTCTGCAAACAAAAGCTGCAGCAGCCAATTCCGACAGGTAACCATTCATTCGACTTAGCCGTTCTTGACCTCCAATAGCAAAGCCTTGCTCGCTAGTCCCTAAGCCATCTCCATTCTCAAAACCAACACCATTATGGAAAGTTGCATTATGCCATTCTATAATGTGTTTTCCATTAGGTGGAGATTTGATTGTCCCGTTAAAATTGTTAAGCTCAACAGGATTGAAACTTTCTTCGTCAACGGCTTTCACATAGTTAGCAGCTGTTTCACTTTGCTCAGCCCGTTTACGAATTAACATGTCCGCTTCTTGAAGAGGCAAGAAACGGATTAGCCGTCCATTCTCATCAAGTATTGGACCATCTATAACGCATATTAACTTGTCCGCCCCTATAGCCAACGCACAAGCTGTTGCAACTTCATAGGTGCTGGAGAAAATACAAACAAAAATATCAATATCGAGGATTCAAGCATTTGTCAGACTTATCAGTTTGGTGAAAAGACACACACATGGTTTCTTTCTGCCCATTTCTTCTTTTCATTATTACTTTTTTATTGAATGATTGCGTCATATCCTAGTAGTAAATGATACAATATAACAGGAAAAAATACATTTGAACACATCAGTATATGTCAAATTCTGATTCACATGCTGAAAAACCTGTATCATTAATGTCTCAGTATCTGCTTTTTTAACATTTCACAAGATAAAACCAAATCATAGATATCAGCCATGTTTTCAACTAATGAACTGCATGATGAACACTTCAATAAAACTCTTCTTAAGTGTTTGTTTTTTCGGTAAGCAACCAATTTCCTTTTGTGCTTTTACTTGTATCATAAGCTCAAGTGCCCATCTTATCAGATCTATTCATAAGTGTAGTTCTTAAAAAAAAAAAAACAGAAAAAGTACATATAAAATATTAACAATAGCAGCATAATACAATAATTAATCATATGATGAAGAAACTAGAAAGCAAATATTAGAAGCTAACAAAGCATACTTGCAATTCAATACTTCTCCAGAGCTGGAATAGCCCAAGTTGGTTAAAATAACTATACAACCACCATCAAGTCTCTCACGCATGCGAGTTACGTCTACTTTTTTAACTTCCCCAGTTGACCCATAATCAATTCCACCGACCACCCCTCTTCTCTGTCAAAAAACCAAAATAACAAGATGCTCTAACACAGTGATGACAAAATAACAAGACCATGTTTTCAGCACAATGAATGAATCACAAAATTCAAACCTTGGCTGCAAGGAAGTTACCACTGGCAACACTAACACCAACATCATGCCACCGACTATTATCACCATGTCTACGAATATTACATATGGAAGGTCCAGGTGAAAGTTTTGCTTCCATCATCAACCTTATTCCTCCAGCTGCTTCCATTGCAGCTTCTAGAGATTCATCATCAGTTATTCTATATCTCCCAACGTACTTAGGCTTGCTCCCTATAAACACAATAAAAAAGTCAGTGACAGGTTCCACAAGCCATGAAGCACTAACACAAACACGATACACGACACAGACACAGACACCTGACACTTGACACTTGACACCTGACACAACACTACTACAACACTAAAACGTAGACACCAATGATAATTTCAGAAAATAGAAGTAATTGAATGTAATAGCTTGTGTCTTATTGAGTGGTATTGGACATTGGACACATATCAAACACCTGACACGCCTTCAATTTGCAGAACTGGAGCTATACACTAGTAGCTAGCAAGTAAAAGTGTTACGGTTGAAAAGCACTTATTTTTCAGCAAAATTAAACGACCCAGATAATCAAACTAACCTCTCTCAGTCAAAAGTTTATCAATTTGCACATGGGTACCAGGAACAAGAACAAACCGAATTCCAAGGTGATGAAGAAAAGCTATATCCTGCATGAAGAAACATGTTTAGAAAATTGGCACAAAGTTCATAAAAACTAAGAGAGATAAAATGAGTTTAAAAATAATTGAAGTGCTGTTTGTGCCTTGAGAATAGGATCCAAGTAAGGACTAGCTACAATTTCCCCGGAAATAATGAGAACAAAAGTACTTCCTCGATAAGCCCAAAGGTAAGGCCATGCCTCACGAAAAGAACGAACGAATTGTTTATCTTCCAATGAGTTATTGTTGATGTTAATTTCTTCTTCAATACTTCCGTTTATTCCTTCGTTCAACGCATTGCGTTTCGTTGGTGTTTCGTTTTTTCGGTTGTGGAAATGGGTTGTTAAAGATAAGGGTTTTGAGGAATGAGGTTTGAATTGGAGTTTGAAGTGAGAAGAAGAAGAAGATGATGAGAGTTGGTTGAGAGAAGAGAAGTTGGGAGGGTTTGGAAGGGAAGTGAAAATGTGCGATGAGGAGTGCGCCATTAGGGATTTACAAACAACGGTGGTGTTCACTGATCGGCGGCAACGGCGGATGTATTTGGGGAGACACAAAGTTTAAACGCCGCCGCCGCGCCGTTTTGGGAATTTGTTGAGAACTTCATAGCCATATATACTAATATTTGTTTATTCCTTCTTTTCTATATTTTTCAATTATTAAAAATGATCATCAAAGTTTGTTTGTTTTTCACAATATTTCAGGAAAACAAACATTTTGGTTTCTCAAGGCACTTTATAGACCTTGAATATATCTTTGGTGTATTTTATTATTATTAACTTTATAAATCAAATTGATTAGTAAAAAAAATATTTACGGTCAAATTGGCTATCTAAAAGAGACGTTGGTGAATTTATTTATAGTTTTGATATATTTAAGAAAAGGATAGTGGCATCATCTCGTGCGTTCATGGACCACATTGATTGTTTAATATTTTAATAGATCTAAAGGAATTACGTAGTTGCATAACAAAGTTTTAGATTTAAAAAATCATTATTTTGCTACACTTTTGTAAAGGTAGTTTAAAATTAGTAACTATTGTAGTCTCTCCTTAAATATCAATTTTAAAAAGAATTATATTGACTGTCAATTTAAGTATATTAATTAAAAAATTAAAAGAAGAGTCTTTATAAAAGCTCTTTTTCGTCAATTTTATCTTGAAATTATTCTCATTCCTCAATTGTATACTTACCATAATAACAATCATATTTGTAAAATAATTTATCAAAAACGACTATCATTTATAGTTTTTAATGCAATTTTAATTCTTTTATTTAATTGTACCCTCTAAGACTCTAATTAATATTATGAATTTATGGGTGTCAATCTCAATAATTGTTCTCTGGTGTTGCATTTATAATTAGAATAATTAGAATAAATTAATAATTTAATAAAATTAGTAGATTTTCTTTTGAAAACAACATATTTTTTTAATCTATATAAATTGTATATATGCGATAATTATCTTAGACTAATGAAGTGAATTCTTTAAGTTATTTTTATAACCATATAATAGAAACGAAGTATCTGTCGATATATAAAATGATAAAATGTTTGTCTGATAATCAATTACACATACATAGTGGGTTCATATCTCTCAAATGTGTGTTACCTCGGTAGACAAAAGTAACATATGACTAAAGGGATCGAGTCTCTTACCAATTGTCCAATTGGACGAAAACATGTTTGCAATAGAATACGAAGTCATTACTGTGTACTCTTTTTGTTTACAAATGATTATTGCATACTTTTTCGGTTTTATATGCCAACAATATATCTACTATCAATAATTTTTTATATCACATCACCGTTATAATATATTATATATTTATTACATTACTTTCTCTGTTAGTTTTTCATTCAAGATGTCAAATAAGTGGTTGAATATATATATACCCATCTTTTTTCTTTATATTCACTATTATTCTATAAAATTAAAAAATGTTCAAATATAAATTTTTCTTTTTTTTTAATACAAAAATAATTGTTATTTTATTTTAATTTTGTTTTTGTTGTCAAATAATTTAATTGCCGAACTTATATATTTTAAATAGAAAAATTTATATTTAAATTCAAATCTCTATATATTGATGTTGCTACCAATTAAGTTGTATCTACAAAACATAGTACTTTATGTTTTTAATGTAAATATAAAATATTTACTCTTACTATACTTGAAATATATATATATATATATATATCACTTTATTTTTAAGTTTTCACTCTTCAATTTTTAAAAGAATCATCCTATACCAATTCATACTTCAATCGAGAGGTATGATCAAAATTCAAAATTAAATTATCTCAAAAATTCATTAGCAACTCGCAGCAATATATGTATCACATTTAAATTTATTATATTTCACTATGTACATATATACGTAATTATGATGTTATTCTTTTTATATACAAACATTCGTAATCAGCTAAATTATATTAATTCCTGATTTAAATATAGATCTTTTTTTTTAATCTCCTTAAACATCTCTTAATTCATCGGCCAAATTCAATTCATATGAGACACGAAGAGTATAAATATAATTTTATAAAATTCTTATATTTTTTTAAACTATTTACAAGTTTTCATTATAGAATAATCCAAAGTAATCTCAATATTGACAAAACAACTACATACATAGCTAAAATATTATTAAGTAAATAAATATCACCAATAATTTAGTATGGAGATGATTCTTTTTCATACTATTAATCATAATTTTAAATATAATTGTATTTTAAAATTATATATATAATCGATTTTGATGTGTTGTCTATGTAACAATTTTATATTCACGGTTGATAAAACTAAACTTAAGCTTGCACGCTACCCTCTCTTCCTTTAAATAAAAGCTCGATCCTCACACATTTCTCAATGGATTAAGTAACCATCCATTATTGTGTTAGACTAGTATAAATTTAATTCGATCTATCACATCAATTTAGTCTAGTATTATAATTTTTGGTAGATAATTATATTTTCAACCCCAACACTAAACCTAGCATTAACGGCCCAAGACAACACTCCAATAAATCCGCTTGCACTAATGGTCATTTAATATCCTACGTTGGAGTTTTCGCCTATATAAACAATGTCTCTCACACTAGAAAATGTATTTTATTTTTATTCTTGTTCCTCTCACTCTCCTCCAACCATCATTTACTTGAGTGTTAGAGTATTTATAGGTACTATCCTTTCAATGGAACTGAAATTTCTTGTCAGCTCAAAATAATCAGTCATCCTCCTCGTTATAGTTCATATCATTGTCATTGTATGTTGCGACGAATCCACGTAGATATTTGCCACACAATTGGCATACTCTTTACTCCTTAAGCCTCGATTGAGAGCTATTGTTCTGATTATACCAAAAAAGTCTTGTATCATTGAGTAATTGAGGCTAATGATACTTTATAAACTACTCCGACAATCATCAGCAATCGAGGCATTTTTTCACAAATGATACAATCGTAAGGGCTCACGACAGACTCAAAGTATACAATACTTCAAAGATGTAGTGTTGCAAACTTGAAGTCACGACAATCGATACAACTATGATATTCCTATTGGACTATATTGACCCTTTGTACACATAAATGTATTATTGTATGGGATGAAAAATGATATTATCTAAAAATATTCTATAAGATCAATATCAGTTAAAAATTTGCGAAATTAATATTAAATTATTTATTTAAGTAGATAAAAAAAAAATATTTTTAGTCATTTAAGTTTAACTCAATTTTTATTTAGGGTTTTTAAGTTAATTTTTTTAATTCGATCATTTAAATTACATTTGCACCATTAACCTTTGAGATATATTAAATTAAAGATGCAATTTTTTTAAAAAAAAAAATTTGAATTATTATCATAAAAAATTAAAATATCGCAACAAGTTGATTGTCCAAGGTATTTTTAGAGGCATTGATGATGTGAATAGATATGTATTAACTTGTTTTAAAACTCTATGTGTGTTTTAATTGTTGTAAAAAAACTAAAAAAATATAAATATTCATATAAATTGATGAATATTTTTTAAAAAATTAAAATAAACGACATATTATTGGCAGCATTTTATACAATTTTAATAATAAATTTTTTTAATTGAATTAATTATTATCAAAATATAAAAAATTAACAATACAAATAATATATAACTTAAAAGATAAAACCAAATAAAATAAACTTACACTACATAAACGAGAATTTAATTAAATTTAAAATATATATATATATATATATATTTTAGAAAGAAAGAAAATAATTTGGGAACATTAAAGAACTCCTTACGTCTGTTAAGCGAAATTTGGGAACATTAATTCACTTATAATTTTTTTACGGATGAATGCGTCTCGCGGCGTCACCTACCCGTATTTTTAATACATTATACAAAATAGAGTAATTTACCCGATCTGCCACTACGTGTGAAGAGTATAGAGTGTGGTACCTTGAGAATGGCGTCGAAGTTGTGAGGAGTTGCAATAATCTCCGCAGATATTAGCACAACAAAAAGTCTACCTCTATGCACTGAAAAATAAGGTTGAGACTCACGAAGAACCTTCACGAAATATTTGTCTTCTTCCGTCACACCATAATATTCCTCCTCATCATTACTACTTTCTTCACATCCACACCCTCTCACCATTAATTTTCCCCTTTTCAAAGCACCAATAACACAACAGCAATTTAGCCTTTCAATTCTCACTTTTGACCCAAATTTGAAGAAGAAATTATGATGTTGGCAAGAAGTGGGCCCACGTGTAAAGCATGTTTGAGTTTCTCTTTGGTTTGGTAAAGACATAAGTGGTTTCCAAGTACAAGCCATGTGTGTGTGTTTTCTTCTTTTTTGAGAGAGAGAGAGATTCAGTTTTATTTTAGTAGCTAAGAGTAATGCATTTTTAGTGAGTAAAAGAAATAAAGAAGTGATTCCATCACTCTCAATTACGCGGCGAGACGGCAGCGTTAGACATTCGGTTCAGTTTGGAATTGGACTGCTTTAATAGAATAAACGTACCAAATTAAACTGTTTTCTAGTTTTTATCTTTTTCATTTCATTTTAGTATATTTGACTATAACAAGAAAGACACATACTAAAACAAGGCTTACCGTAAATAATGAAATTAATTTTGTTTTTTTAGCAAATAAAACTTATATTATTTCATTAATAATAATTTAGTGAATATATATTAAAATATCAATGAAACATTGAAAAATATCTAGAGATGTGACAATCTTAAACTCCACATGAGAGTTTACAAAGTATGAAATAAATATGCTTCTACATTCTTGAAGGATAAATCTCATTTTTGAGATATTATGTTGTTTGATGTGGAATTGATCCACCACTGACTTATAATCAAACTAAAAACCAATATTTTGAATTTGCAAATTCCGAAGCCAATTCAACGCACTCAACAAACCATATGCTTCTCTCATTTCAAACGAGCATATAGGGGGGAATTATTTGCTTACTCCAAATATCCACTTTAGAAAGAAAAATACATTATTTTATTATTTATAATTATTAAACTAATTTTTACATTTTTAATAAATAATATTTGATTATTATAATTATATAAATAATATAAAATAAATTTATTAATTTAAAAATTAAATAATTGACTCAGGTGGTATATAAATTCTCTTATACCACTGTTGTGAATGAAATCCTAACCTCTTTTTTAATATCTCTCTTATTCTTGATTCATATTATTAACAAGAATTTTATCCAGGAATTCAATACCAAAAAAAACGAACATATGAGAGTCGCTATTTGTGTATGTGTCCGTTTTGTAAAGTGTTTGTTTGATTTAAAAGTTGAAACGCTAGGTGGTTTCTAAGCAGGGAGGGAGGTTGTAACTTGTAAGCTTAAGCTTAGCCACCCGTTTAAAAAATACAAATGTAAATAACGCGTTCCTACAGCATCATAGTTTTGAGAACCATCCAAAAATATCAATACTTTGATTAAATTCAATGATGTGTAGTCTACTTTAAAGAAGTAGGGCCACTTTGGATGTGATAGCACGATGCCCTCCTAGCCTCAAGCAAGTGTCATTTTAGTCAAGTGATGTGGCAGATATGATAGATTGTTGGTAAAAAAGTAACACGAATATTTGGATAATTGGATTGTTGGGGAGGTTGATAAGATTACAGTAAATTATTGTACTTTTCTTTGACAAAAAAAATTAGGTATTTCCTATAAAAAAAACTAGGTATTGAAAGAATTTTCCCAATAATAAAGTAATTTATATAGGATGTATACTTACAATATACTGTTAAAAAAAACACTAAAAATATATAACGTGTTGATCTAATAAATATTTTTGCTTTCAATCAACTCTATACAAGTTTAAATTTTGTAAAAGAAAGAAGACTAGTTTAAAATAAGTAATCGATACAAATAATTTGGTTATTATAATATCAAAGTGGGCAACAACAAAGCTTGAAGAAGAGATGGCATTGCTCCTCCATCGTAGATATTAAAACTTGACGGAGACGGCATCTATGCTCTATTATTAGTGATGTACCCCATGCATTCTACTTGCATCCATTCTATAATTTCTGGTTTGGACTTGATGCTGTGATAAAATTGTTTTTGATTTGCTCTCTTCTTTTCTTTCTATCGCTGGTTTTATCAGTTAATTGTAAAGTCTAAACTTCATAGTGGTATAAACTATTATTTTGTTAAAAATATGATTAATTATTTATCAGAGAGAAATAAGTAAAATGGAATATAATAAACAGTCAAAATTGTTATAAAAAAGATAACTAATTTCATCAAAAATAATAAAAGGAAGTATACTAGGTACATAAGTGAGGAGAACGTGTAATCTTGATGAGATTTTGGTTTCATTTCTTATTAAAAAAGTTGAGATATCTATTGTTTTTTCAATATCAAACAGAATTATCTCTTCTTTTTATTGAAGAAAATTTAGATTAGATGTCTCTTTATTGGGAAATCTTGCGTGTTAAGAAGCCAGTGTGCCGTGTAATTACTCTAATGGCTTTAACATGAAATGTAAAATCTCTAACGAAAAATTTACACCATTAAAGCTTATCTAATCTACAACATTGCCCTTCCGGTAGCAGAACCTACTGTTAGACCGAGACACGAAACCCTCTTTGTTTCTCTAAACTACTTTGATGAAGCTATCATTCATTTCGTGAAAAAATAAATAAATAAGTCACTCAAGACCACAACCACCTGCACCGTCTATCAGTTTCGGAGTTGGGCGTTACACTAATCCTATCTGCATTGGTGGACAGCCATTTACCGAAATCAGGAGATGCAACAAGCTCTTCCAAGGCTTTTTCAGTGGACTTTTTCGTGAACGCATCCCATTCTGCTGCTGAATATTTTCTTCTCTCAGGTGTAGTGTGTATGATGGACGGATATAACTCCTCTGTCAGCTTTTTAGGAAGCGACCTATTGAAGCCTGATGACACGCAAATCTAGCATGTTAGGCAACACTTATGTTGAAAAGTGACACAGTTTGTACAGAATTTGAGACATGAAGTAAACCTTGTTTTGAAGTTTTGCAAGGGGTCATAGGGGAACTTTTCAGTTGTGGCCGAATAAATGTAGAGTCCTCTATATTGTACATATGCTCATCATCTTCATCATCAAAAGGTGATGATTTAGAAACCTGGGAACTCCTCCTGTTTTTCTTGGGTGATTTAACCAAACGCCTGCAAAATTCCTCCACGGTAAATACTTGCCGAAGTTGATAGTATATATTATTGACCAGAACTTATAAGAGAAAACTCTCGTGATCTCAGAGTGCAGTATAGTTTAATAACTTACAGGTCAAAAGACTCTAGATTAGATAAATGTAACTCTAAAATATATATTAAATTTTTGTAATTTTCAACATTCCACCGAAGAAAAAAAAAATTACAACCGTTTTGTTTGACATATAAAAAATTCTGAAAAAAAGATGACATCTCAACTAAAAAAGAAAAAACACTATGTTGCTATAAAGCTTTTATCAGTAAGGTTCTGGAATGCATGTTATCACAGTTAATATCTTCCTTATTTAAATTGAAAGGCATACCATCATTATTGTTTATTGAAAATTATGAAGGAACCTCCAGCTTATAAGACAGTGGACTAACCTGCGCAAGCGACGAAAGAATCTCAATCTAAGTATCCTTTTCAAGGAGGGGACGACCGATCCACACAATAATGCTGATGTTCCCAACAAAGGATCCATAGAACTCTGGAAACAACATATTCTTGTCAAATTTGTAATCATGTGCTATTATTGTATTACCCCATGCAGGTAAAAGAGCCACTAAAATGGAGCAAGAAACCAACATAAAGGAAATAGGAAGATGGAGATAAACAAAAAGATTATCAGAATCATTATAAAAGAAAAACCTGAAGAATCATAATAGCAGCCAAAATCCTTATGGACCATGCAACAAATTGAGCAGTGCTTATGTCGACAGATCCCTCTTCAGTCAGGACAAGCTTTTGGACCACCCAGAATCCTAACCAGGCTCCGGCTATTGCGACAAAAGTGAGCAAAAATATAGCCAACTGCAACCAACATTTATGAGTTAAGCACTCAAAGACCCCTATCACTTCTAAGATATTGTACACAGAAAATAAACACAGTCTAGACAAGAAAAGGTTAAAATAATAAGCAGTGGATACTGTATACTGGAGAAACCGTGTAACAAATTCAATTTAAAAGGTGGCTGCAATAAAGAAAAATGGTCACTGTGTACAATGGGATCAACTTTATAGTTGAAGCTGTTTGATAGCTGAATATCCCAAATTTGGAGCACTTTCTAACAATTTAATTTTAAAAAATTCAAAATTGATTTGATTCAATCTGCTTTTCTTGTAGGCATAATATCTTTACCCTTCTTGTAATCACTGTATTGACTATAGACAGCCTCATCACCCAAATAAAAAATTGAAAAACTGGTATGCAAATAAAAATACCACCACTGTGCTTGAAGAGCTTGAGGCACCGAGTCTCTCATGCACTCTCAAACCAAACCCGAGAAACTCATGGCTCTTTCTTTCAGAAATAATTTTACCGAAGCTACGTAGGCTCTTTACTTGGTTTAAGCTTGAGAATTTAATCTTTTTTGCCTTACTTTTATTATTCGAAAATCAATTATGTATACAAGAGAAAGAGGGCTGAAAGAGCATGGTTTTTCCAATGTGAGACTTAGCAGAGGCTAGAGAGAAAGGATTGCCGATGGGGGAGGAGAAAAGATTCAGTATGTATATAGAAAGAGAAAAGGCACTTTTTTCCTTTTTGCTTTCTTTCTATTTTTTCTTTTAAACCCTTTGCTATTTTCATCTTAATACTTTTTTAAAAAATTTAAAACACCCAAACAAATTTGAGTGCAAATGATGAGCACATAATGTACAAATGATGAATCAGAAGGGAAAAAAATTTACTCAAGAAGAAGAATTCCAGGGGATTGGCGTAACTAGAGAATAGCAGGAAGAGGCAGCCGATAATATTCTGTTAGTATCTCTCTATTATGATAGGGGACTACTCATGTGGTTGTGCTGAATCGGAGAGGTGAGAAAGGGGTTAACTTTCATTTGTTCATTTCGGGCAGAGTGAGAAAGCACTATCTTCCTCTGAGAAGCAATGGGCTCTGCCACTCTGGGTAGGTGTAGACTGTCTTTGATACTTAATAATATTCTCAGTATTTTCTTTCTGTTCATTTGGGTCATCTATTGAGTCTACCTAATAAATTCTATGTTCATTTCATCTGGTACCCAACCAACTCACTCTGCAGTCTCCTGCCTATTTTCTTCACCAGGAGATCTTGATCACTCACTCATTCCGATCATCATCACTTCACAATGGTTCATTTTAATGGATTGCAGCCGATTATAATCAGCTGCACAATTAACACTTAGTTAACAAGTAAAAGATTCTGTTGCTGACAGTTACAACTGCGGTTAAAAGCTGCAGCAACTATCATCTACAGTAGAAGTATCCTACAAATATTAATTCATAACTGCTATGATTTCACCTCTTTGCATCAGAAAACAAACTTCAGATTCTCTAAAATTCTCTCAACATATTTCTTTAACTTTCTATTATTTTCTTCCATTCTCACCACGATAGAATCAACTGGTAAAAAAGGTAAAAGGATCAAACTTAATGAAGAAAGTAGGGGTTGGAGCCCTTAGGTACTATTCAAGAATCCCTCTGATAAATGTAACCAGAGAGAGCACAAAGTACAATAGGTGAGTTTGAGATTAACTTTTCTCCTCGAGTTTGAATGTATTTTAAATACCTAACTAACTTCCCCCTAATTTCTATTTTTAGATTTATAGACAAGTACAGTTCTGTAACTATCCCCTTTCTACTTAACTCCCTAAAATGCACCCATTTAACCATGGGCCTCCTAGCACACCAACGCAAGTCTTACAACCCTTCCATGGACCTTATCACGGCAGGAGTTTTATAGCACTGGGATGCCCATACATTTTTTTTAGTAGATAACACATTTACAGAAAAAAGAGGTAAGCCCAACCAACATAACGATAATTTAGAATACAAATGAATAAAGTTAAATAAGTTTTCAATCAGTAGTGCAGATGTTAACCAAAATTAGCAGAAAGAATGGAGATGACTTACATACAGGATTATACATGTCTTCATCAATTCCTAGCTCCGTAAGTATGGAACGAACTAAACCGGGAATGTAACGGAGAAGAAAAGTCCCGAAACCAATCTGGTTAAAATAATGATTGCAATTATATGATCCAAATTCATTATAAAATAGTATATACGATTCGAGAGAAGTGTACTGAGGTTACACTTACAGCAGATGAATATAAAAATATAGCAAGGGAACTCTTCCGACCAGTTGGAAGAAGTTTCATTCCCTGTCAATTAGAAGAGATAAATTCCATGTTAAGGTCAATAAGAAATGTTCAATTGCAATCAAATAGGTTGAAATTGGATAAATCTCAAGGTTAGCATGCAAGGCATCAAAGTATTAATCAGAGAGAGAACTGGAGTTTGAACCTCAACATCTGGTGACCAGTCTACATAAATACTCATTCTAGTCTTTATCAACATGATATTTAAAATGATGCTCCTCCCAATCCCAACTATCGGATTAATTAAAATTTTAAAATATAGTCTAATGAATAGGCAGGCAATACAATTTCAGCAATAAAAAATACTAGTGTTGTCTTGACCACTGAGATCATCATAGATAAACAAAAACAAAAAATCATAAGACAAATAATTTACATACAAGGCACAAGAATATTATTTTCAAGAGGAGGAATTGAAGTTGAAAGTTTGGTTAATTGTTCCACGAAAAATTCATCATAAACAGAATTTAAGATTGAATGTTAAACAATCAAAATTTCAAAAATCAAGGAACAAAAATAAGCTACCTGATAAAGAATGATCAATATCACAAGAATTATTCCGATTGCCATTGCACTGCTATAATAAAATGCTAACGATTGGCTTAAAAAGGATGCCGAGCTCATCAGAATAATGCCCAATATTAACAATATAATGCGATACAGAAAAAATTCTGCAAAAGAGGAAAAAGGTTCATATTAGTACTAGACATAAATGGTTATCAAATATCAATAGAACTTCATGCAACTTCTAATCATCAACTAAGAGCATTTACCTTCTTCCGCAGACACCTCAAAATTCTCCAGTGTTGAACCAGCGGTCCTTATGTCTAAGAGCTTATGGTCAAAAGGAGACATTGGCCGAACCCAAGATCCCTTGGCAACTTTCTCCCACTGGCCTTGTGGGCACATCCCTGTAGCAAGAGATGCATTCCTGAGAAAGACACAAAAATCCCTGGATCAATTATACTTATTTCAAATTCTAGTTTGATTAACAACAATCAGTCATGATTTATGAAGAGAACTAGTGAGTGCTAGAGACAACATTCAAGACACTAGAGAGAAAACGAAGAGTGAGTACTATGAAGAATAAAAGAAGCCATTAGGGGATTGGGAGATAAGTTATTCAGTTCAGGTGGCTGTTAGGGAGTTAGTTCATGGTTGGGTTGAGACACTGAGTTAAAAAGCAAAAATAGTACAGGAGGATAACTTTTAGGAAATAATCTGAACCAAGCACATTACTCTTTGCAAAAAGGGAAATCCTTGGAGGAGATTTCTCTCCTTGATTCATTTATACTCAATAGCAGAGATGAATGAATGTTTGTCACGTTCGCTCATCAATCCAGTCACTAGATCCAATATCAATCTCCCCAATAAAATAATATCTACTAAATTCACATTAAGATGCTTTACAGTATATAGACACACACAGTAGATGAACCACACTACTGAAAATACTCACCTATGGAAGCAAACCTCTATGTTTGGCAGACGAACATTTGAATCTGTAGGCAACACCTTCACTTTCACAGAATGAGCAAATTTCCCCAAGTTTCTAAACCTTGACAATCCATGTATATGAACTCTTTCAACAAACACCGTAGCACCAGGCTTAGAGCCAGGAGAGTTTACCACAGGCAAGCCCGAGGATAGCTGCAGTGTAGTATTTTGAATAATAACTGCACAAAAAAAGGACAGTGATAAGAGTTCATGCATCCCAACATTCTGACCGGTGTTGTCAATCGCGGATTACGGAATATAGTGGCTTGTTTAAATTCCATTATGCTCTAGTGCAGAGCAATAACAATTTGTTCAAATTCCGCTATGCTATTGCGCTATAGCTGCTATTTGACAACACTATTCCAACAATATATACAAACCACAATGTCATACTAAAAACCATAACCCTTGGTTAAAGACACAACTTGTACAGTATTAATTAATGAATTAACAACGAAAGGAATGTTAGCAGAATTTTGATTCCATCTATTTCTACTTGGCTTGTTGTTGCAAAAGAGAAATGTATAAAAATCTTCAACGAAATTAGGGTTTCGTTTCACAACAAGGATATTATGCTGAAAATGTAGTTCGACAACCAAAATATCTCGAAATAGAACCAAGTAATGTGCAAAAAAATCCTTTAAGAAGGAACGGCATATATAAACCCTATATTTGAATATGAAGAGTAAAAAAGGAGGAGAAAGGGAAAAGAATGCATACATAAGGAGCGTTGATTGGCGAATACAAGAACTGCAGAAGTCCAAAGAAAAATGAGGCGAAGAATCAAAGCAGATTGTGAAGTATGAGTGCACGCCATCGCCATGTCTGGGTTCGGAACTGAATGTAAAACGAAGAAGAGACGCGCGCTTTCCAAATTAGCAAAATATGAGGGTACTTCTGCAATTTTATGGCGAGTATTACTATCAAATTTCTTTCAGTGCAAGTCTTCATTTCTAACATTTCTCAATTTGACATAGGGTAACCAACATTTCTCAATTCGTTTTCATTCATGAAAAATTTCAAAATAATATTCGAATAATTAAAATTACTGTCAGCTTATTTTGATGTTCTGGAATTAAATTGACAAAAACTGGAATTAAATTGACAATTAATTTTGTGAATTTGATAATGTGTTGATGACGTGTTACTTACAATAAAATTTAAATAAAAATATAATTTAATGTCAATTTAATCATATTTATATATATATAATATGTTGACATAATTTTAATTTATGATAGATATAGTTTATCATTAAAATAATTTTTAACACATTTAACATAATATCAATTTAATCTCTAAATTCAACATGTTCTAATTTATAATATATTTGAATCTATTTTTTACGACTAAAATTTATTTGATTCAATTGCAATTTAAACAAATATAACTGATAATCAGTTTAAATATAATTAATATACAAGTATAAGAATTTCTTTCAAAATTAAATTAATATGATTGTGTAACAAGATGAGTAATCTCTAATTATTGAAAGAACAAATTGAAATTGTAAAGAGACGCGAGAACAAGCTATCAATTGCCTACACGCAAACCATACCTTACACACAAGACACACTTATTACATTTGATGAGAAAATGCATATGTTTAAAAGAGACCGAAAACAAAACATCAACTACTCCATTTATTTACCAAATCACAAAATGTAAATGTCTCTTCATTCATAAATTCAGTTCATATGCAATCATAAGAAGAAAAAATAGACAGGGCCACTATTTTATAATAAGTTAGGTATAATATATTCACTTCATTAACTAATTCGCAAGCAAATATAGTGATAGAAAACAAACACAAGCCAAAAACTATATAATTTTCTCCTAATTTCCTTCTGGTTTATGTTAATAAAAACATTAATTTGTATATACTAATAGAAAGTGGCACGCCTATTGTGCGGTGTAATTGATTATATGAATAGTAAAAGTTTTAATTAGTAATGTATATCATTTAATCTCTCAAATAATATGTTTCATTGAATTATTTCATAAAAAAAAATATATTAGAAATAAAAAACGTGAATCTTGGTCATTGACTTAAATATAAAATATTAAAATTAAAACAAAAAGTATGTAATTTTTCGTATGTGATCACAAGACACTTAAATTATTTTTAATAAGTAATATGTATGATGATTATATTATTCATATTTAATTCTCACACTGTTAAAATAAAAGTAATTTACATGTATCGTCGGTGTTAATTATCCTGATTAGAAAATAGTTGTTATAATTTTGATATATAAGTTTCATTATATATATTATTGTAATAATCTTTTTCAATTGATGAATACAAATTTTATCTTTGTTTTTTTTCTATTTTACGTTTAATATTAATATTTTGTAAATTCTATCGTGGTACAAACATTAATGAGAAAATATTATTAAAAATTTAATTGATTTTATATTTTATTTCTCATTTAATTTTTGAACAATTTATTTATTTTTTTCTATGATTTTTTGCAATTTAATTGATTTTATATAATATTTTTTTCAACATTAACAACTTTTATCAAATATAAAAAAGACGGAGTCAAATACATTTATTGAATATTTTTCAAAAACAACAAACAGCAACAACAAAATTCATTTTTTTTTAAACTAAATTGTCCATCAATAACAAAAAAAGCAAAATCTTGTATGAAAGTACTTACTAATAATAAAAAATCAAATTTGTTCTTTTTTCAAAAAGAAAATCATAATTAAATTCTCATTTAAAAATGTCACCTATGAAAGAGTTCCACGTAAAATTTAATCAAAAAATACAAGAGGATATCTTCCATAGAGGTGTGTAAACTCAATTCAACATTTGCCACAAAAAATAAAATATACAAGATTACACTCAAATTTTTCCTATTTTCATCTCAAACAAATAATAAATTTTTCAAAAAATTTGTTACTGATTTATTCCAACATTTCAAAATCATTTAATTGATGTATTTCGACATTTCTATCATTTAATTGATGTATTTCGATATTTCTGATTTTATTTATTTTATAACATTTATATTATTCACCACAAGGTATAAGTATTGCTAATACGTTCTAGTTTACACTGATATAAAAAGTTAAATTTTGTTATAATTTAATTACTTATTTATGAGTTAGTTACCATATTTTGAAATTAGTTATTCTAATTTGAATATACAAACTTCATAAATATACTATTGTAATAATTTTTCTCAATCAATTACAAAATTTATCTTTATTTTATTCTCTTGAAAGCTTAATATTAATATTTTGTAAATTATAATAGTTAATATATAACTGTTTTATATTTACTGCTTAACGTGCACATTTTTCTCTCTATCAAATTAATTAGATAGTACAGAAAAAATGTTGTACATCTTCTATATAAACTAACCAAATATACAAAACCAATCAATAAAACAATTCACTTTATCATCTCATTCTACAATTATAATTGTCATCTTAAAATAATTATACATTTAATTACTCGTGATGACTCTTTTTTTTAAATTCGTTTACACTAATTGGACATGTACATTAAACATTAGACACCATTTTTTGGCTTTTAGTGAAATATGTATATTTTTTTTAAAATAGACAAAAATATATTTATAATCCTTTAAGTTTAATTTTTTTAAATCATTTAAATTTATTTTATCTCAGTTTATTCTTTAAATTACACTCTTTTTGTACTATTAGTCTTTTATTTCAATTTTTATAATAATTAATTAAATCAAAAGCTTATGATCATTTCAAACTTTATCGAATACTAATTATTAAAAA
>JBBPBS010000738.1:12936579-13019903 GCA_037974835.1 Cicer judaicum
AAAACGAAATCTAAAAAAAAAAAATAAATTTAAAAGACTTAAGCAAAATTAAATTAAACTTAAAATACTAAACATATATTTAAGAAGGAGACTTCTACAATAAATTTTTAAACTAATATATTTTAATTTTATCAAATTAATTAATCAATTAAACGACATAACTTTAATGAATTAGCGTGAGTGAGTAACTATGCTATAGATGTATCATCACAAAAAGTTTTAAATTTTACAATTTGAGTATTTATTTATTTGTTATTATGTTTAATTATAAAAATAATTTATATAATTATTTAAAACTATAATTTAATAAAAAAATTAGATCAATACTATTGATTTAATTAAATTTTAATATAAAATATATACACACAGATAAGTTAATAAAAAAATATTTTTTATTAGAATATTCTCTTTTTTTAGTAACTAAAATGCCCCGATAAGGAAAAAAAAATTAAAATGTCATACTTTTTTACAAGATGCCACTTGATGAATACTTTTTTTATAACATTCAATAGAAGGTCACATCTCCCATGCAAGGTCACATCTCCTATGCGACCATCTAATGACTTGAAATATTTTTCTTTTCCATTTTACTAATTAAAAAATGGTTTATTTAATAAATTAAAAATAATTATAATATTAAAAAAATACTATTAATAAAATAGATTAAATAGAAGGAAATAATAGAGTTAAGTAGATGTGTCTAAATAAATAATATATTATATTATTTCAACAACTTTCTCTAGATAAATTTAAATTATTTTAACAACTCTATCGATTTTGATAAATTAACAACTTAATTATATTTTATTCACATTATTTTTCTATTTTTTTCTCCTAATCTGATAAATAAAAATTAATAATAATTATTATTATTATTAAAAAAAGAGTAAAATATATTAATAACATGAAACAAAATACATTAACTTGTAGACAAAAAATACATCAAAGTTAAAGCGGGTGCATAAATGTACCAAAACAAACAATGCATATTTAACTACAATAATTTTTTTTTTTTATCAAATCACATCCGACAAAAAATTACTTTTTTTTAATTATAATTATTTTTATTATTGTTATTTTTATTTATTAGATTCGAAAAAATAGAAAGAAGTTGTGAATAAAATATAATTAAATTGTTAATTTATTACAATAAAGGATTAAGTTGATAAAATAATTTAAATTTATTTATAAAATAAGATAAAATTATTAAAATAATATAACACGTGTTATTTATTTAGAGATATGTTTTTTTTAATGTAATGTATTTCATTAATAATATTTTATTTTTTTAAATATCATAATTATTTTTAATATATTAAATCAATTAATAAAATAAGAAAAAAAAATTATAGTCAATAATATCTTATATTAGCTATAATTTTTTTTCTTCTTATTTTATTATTATTATATGATAAATTGAATAATTGGTGGAGCTTCAATGGATGCAACCTTCAATTGAATGTTAAAAAAAATTATATGGTAAACTGCATCATGGTTTGCGAGTTCATGAAGAGATAAAAAAGTAGAATATTTAAAAAAAAAAATTGACTTGAGCATTTTAGTTATTTAAAAAAAATTATAATAAAAAATCCTAATAAAAAACTAATTTTAAAATTTGAATAGAATGTGTACACTTTTTTTGTTCTCTTGATACCGTAGATGTTGACATTTAAGTAAGGATGGTGGATCGGTGTACCAAGGAAGGTGAGACAAGAAATGATTAGTTAGTTACGAGCGGCAAAGGGATTGAAGAAAACAAAGAGTAATCGTATCGTGTAGCATAGCGTATGTGGCATCTCCGCATCTCATCCAAGATTCTTATGTCGACATTTCTTTCTCCCCTTTCCAATCAACCGCACATTTGTCAATTATCAATTGTCATCATCCACCAACACAACACACACACACACCTCTTCGTTATTTTTTACCCTAACTAATAATTGTTATATTTCCCTTCTCTTCTCACATCTCAATTCATGTATGCCGATAAGATAGATTACTGATTTAATGCTCTAACTATTTTAATTTTATTTTCATTTAATAAAATCGTATTTGTGTTTGATTCTTTTTAGATTAATCGATTTTGTGGAGTTGAGAGAGGATGGGTGGTGACAATTCCAAAGGTAAAGATTCATTGGAGAACGAACGAGAAGCATTATCTGGTAAAGAAGGGAAAGGGAAAAGGCTATGGAAGAAGGTCAAGTACCAACTTGTTGAGTACCATTCCTTACCCGCTTTTCTACGAGACAATGAATATATTATTGGTCACTATAGATCCGAATGGCCTTTGAAGCAGGTTTTGCTTAGTATCTTCACGATTCACAATGAAACTCTCAACGTTTGGACGTAAGTCTTTTTTCTTATTCTGCTTTTTTTTTTTTAATCTCCTGCAGGTCGATTTTTCATAGATGTCTGTAATTTTTTTTGAAGACTTTTGAATATATGAAGAGATATTCATTCATTTATTTATTATTATTTTAATTGGGTAAAAGCCCTGTAAAATTACGAGTTAATTCAATTCAAACTTGGTTTTAGTGCTTTTCACCAGTCTTACTACTGTTGCTGTGTTTCCTATGGAAATTTTCAAGTTTGTAACTTAATCTCTCGATTTACATCTTTTGAAGAATCAAAAGAAATCAGATTTGATTCTATGTGATTTATATTATTCTCTTTATTTTTATGATTATGTCGTAATTAGTCATTGTTATTTATTTTTCTATATAAAAGCTTTAGTAATAAAACATGAAAGTGTTACTCTATTACTTTCTTCAATATGCACTATTTCTAATGATTCCTTTCCACTATGGGTGTTCTGTCTTACTTGGTAGCAGGGTTTTAATCTGTGGTTGCAAATGCCATTGTCATTGCAGCTACCCCAATTGGGGTCTTGTAATCCACATTGCGGTTGTTGCGATGTGAATCTATTTTAATTAGCATCATATATTATAATTTATTACTTATTTCATTATTCATACATTTCCTATTTTCTCTCTAAAATTTCACATCTCATTATCAACTCTCTACCGGTTTTCATGTAAAAAATAAAGAACTCTCTATCACTTTAAAATATCTCGTAACATTTAAAATATCCTCTAAATCTATGATATAAAGAAAAACAAAGATAGCAAAATTACTTGTGTGACACTACCAATTGCGGGCTGGTGCAGCTACGAAGACTGCTCTAACTGCAATAATGCAGCCACATCGCATGATATGGTCCACAATTTGAAATCCTGCTTGGTAGTATCATTAGAGTAATGAATGCCGGTTTATTTCCCTCTGAATAGAAAAAAGTATATCTTAGACGAACATATCAGTAAGTAGGTTGTATTTAGCATCCCCGCCATTCAGATATTGAAACTACAAAGATGAACCTATTGGCACAACATTCCATAATTTAGGGTCTTTCTATGTCATTTCCTTTGTTGTTTCAAGTATTCAAAGACTATGCATTCTTTGTCTCTTTTATAAATACATAGATCACTGTGCTTTTTTGTTTTGTTCCTAATTTCTCGTTTTCAATCATAAAATGACAAATATTATCTTTTGCAGGCATTTGATTGGGTTTTTCCTATTCCTGGCATTGACCATATACACTGCCATGAAAGTTCCGCAGGTTGTAGATCTTAATTCACTACAGCATTTGCCTGACATCCTCAAGAAGGCCGACCTGCACAAACTACAATCGGAACTTTTGACATGCCTACCTTCCATGCCTGATTTGCAAAGACTCAGAGAGGAAATCTCAAGCTGGCATGTTAAAGAACTTCTGTATAATTGTTTGCCTGTAAGCTTTTCCAGTAGCAATCATACTGATGTTTGTGTTCTGGTAATTACTTTACAACCGACTGCTTGTTTCAATCCTGTTTTTCGAGTGTTGTCAAATAGCTGCTATAGCGGCACTATAGCATAGCGGAATTTGAAAAATTCGCTATTGCTTCGCAATACACTATTTTGTATCAAGTTTTATCAAATAGCCGCTATTGTGGCGCTTTAGTACTATAGCATAGCAGGATTTGAATAAACTGCTATTTCCCACGCTCCGCAATTGACAACACCAGGGTTTTCCCTTTTGTTGTTCAAGGAGAGGCATGAGGTGTTAGATTAGCTCACTCATCGATTTTTGATATATCAGTTCGTGTTATTTTCACTGTCTCTTTACTTGTGGATAGATTCTTCTTTAAAGGTACCTACCTAGAATATTGATTAATAGCCAATGTGTTGAAGTACAAAGTGCATGAGATTTGTGTCTCATCTGTGGAGCGAAGTGCAATAAATGATACGATTGAGCTTCAAAACTAAGTATCAAATTAGGAGTTAAACACTTCAACTTGGTGAAGAAAAAATACTGAATGAAGGGTTAAAGATGTCAGTTTGTCAATAATTTCCTACTGGGAGCCATTTCTTCATAATTAAATGTCTCATATAATTCTGAAAAGAAATGTTTTGCTGTACTTTTGATTTTTTTCATCTGTTTATGCTGCTGATTGACTAGATTTTAGTTGTCAATCAATACAACTTTGCTTATTTCTTTGTTGATTTTGTGCAGCATAGCGTAAAAGATGACCTGGCAAACATAATAGCACCGCTGTTGAT
Organism: Cicer judaicum; assembly: GCA_037974835.1. Taxonomy (NCBI): domain Eukaryota; kingdom Viridiplantae; phylum Streptophyta; class Magnoliopsida; order Fabales; family Fabaceae; genus Cicer; species Cicer judaicum. The sequence goes on from JBBPBS010000738.1 coordinate 12,941,176, forward strand.
TAGACCAATTACAAGGTGGCCTTTTTATGCATTTTTGGGGGGTGCCATGTTTTGCTTGCTAGCTAGCAGTACTTGCCATCTCCTCTCTTGCCACTCTGAGCGTGTATCGTACATTATGCTCAGGCTTGACTATGCTGGAATTGCGGCCCTGATATCTACCTCCTTTTATCCTCCAGTGTATTACTCATTTATGTGTTATCCATTTTTCTGCAACCTTTATATGGGCTTTATTACTGTATTGGGCGTTGCCACCATCTTGGTGTCTCTCCTTCCAGTCTTCCAAACACCGGAATTCCGCACCATCCGAGCTTCCCTCTTTTTAGGAATGGGTTTGTCTGGTGCAGGACCTATTCTGCACAAGCTTTTTCTGTTTTGGGGCGAACCTGAGGTGTTTTACACAACTGGTTATGAGGTTCTGATGGGTGCTTTCTATGGACTCGGGGCACTGGTTTATGCCACTAGGATTCCAGAACGATGGATGCCTGGGAAATTTGACATAGCTGGACACAGTCACCAATTATTCCATGTATTGGTTGTGGCAGGGGCGTACACTCATTATCGTGCTGGGTTGGTTTATCTCAGGTGGCGTGACCTTCGAGGTTGTTGATTTAAGGAGCTAAGCTGATTTGGTAGTTGAATATTCTATGTTGTTATTGTATGAGTAGTATGTGCAAATTCACTCTCTAACTGATGCAATTTGTGATTATGGTAGGGGAGGGGATGTTTATGAAACCATAGGTATTATGTAGTACACACTTAGAATCCTCAATTTCCATGCCTAAGTGAGCAATAAAATTCCATTTGATCTATTGTGACATCAACATTATGGAATCCATTGTGCAACCCTTGAAAGTTACTCTTAAGATGTACTAGATTCCAGATAGATAAATATTTCAGTAGTGTGCATATTTTTATAATTTAAAGACTATTTCTTAAGCTATTTTTTATTCTTAAATGCTGGTCCTCATGTTTTTTTTTCCTGTAAAATGTGCATTGATGCATTTGTACTTGCTTCATCTCACAAAGTGAACCACAAAATGAACTCTTACTGGACCAAGACTGAAATGATCCCAGAATCAGTTTTGGGCCACACTAAAGCAGAGCAGAACTTGTCGTTGGATCATGGACTTATTCAAGGACCACAACTTTGTGGCCCAACATTGTATACGGATACAAATTCACGCAACGGCTGTTCATCTTTTGTGAATTGTAATAATCATAATAATAATGCAACGACTAAATATTGGACACCAGTCACATTAATAATCTAAAGGGGAGGTTTTTTTTCCTCTTTTAAGTAGTCAAATGTTATCAGTTATTTGTTAATTTTATTATAATAAAAAAATTGAACCCATTATTTTTTATCACTCAAATTCTTGTGTCGCTCTCCAAAACAGTCTTATGCCTCCCTAAAAATAGATCCATTCTCCAACATAATCTTATGCCTCCCTAAATAAAGATCCATTGTATTGTACCAACTCCTTTCTATTTCTTCTACTTTTTTGGGTGGGAGTGTGTTGTTTAATATATACTTTATACACACTCTGCAACTCATATCAATTTAGTTTTGAATATAATTTAACTATTTTTAATTCTATTTTTTTAGTTAATATATTTGCAAAGAGTTAATTCATATTTACAAAGTCATGCATTCAATTAATCTATATTTTTTATATAAAAAAAAATATTACTAACAATAGTAATTAAATAAAATCCTCATTCTTTTGTTTTCATTTATTATTTTTTTTTTTTGAATTAAATTTACGATGAGATAAAGATATTTCAGTCTAAAATAAAATGCAACATTTGTGGAGTATTTGAAATAATGCAGCACTTTTTTTTTGGTAGTTGAATTCGTGCGATTTTGGTGGAGATGCAATTAATTGCACACTAAGCACCGATTATTATGTCCTTTATCAGTTTACCTTATCTCTTTGTTTTGATATGGGATCCTTTAAAACGCACATAAGGGCTTTAAGGGGACCTTTAATTAGTGCATGATTGAAGGCAATACTTTTTATGCAACGCGAATCATTTCGTCGGCTTAGAAACTGTTACATGTCAAAAGTTTTGGGAGGCCACGCAAGTTCTTTTTCATTCACAAAAATAATATTCATTAATTTTTTTTAATAAAAAATATTAAAATTATATCAACAAAAATTAATATATTTAATTTAAATTATAAATTAAATTATTATTTTTATTAATTAAATTATAGTTTCTTCTATCTTATAATAATATTGGAGAAGAGAAAAATAAATTAGAAAGTCAGTAACCAGTGTCTGTTTAGTTCAAAAAAGCCTTACTGGTTTTGGTTAGGCCATGCTTCCAACCGACCAGAATCTGATGTATTTATATACTTTTCTTTTATAGTCATAGAATAACTCCAACACAGTTATAAAAAAATTATATTTGTCTTTTTTATGATATTAATATAATTAAATCTGTAATTTTTTGAGTTTAATATTTATTTTTTACCACTAAATCAAAATATTAAAATTAATAATTGATATTATTTATTCTATTTTATAAAATCATAGTTATTTTCTTTAAAAAATAATATTTTTATTTGTATACTCTCAACCTTTTTCATAAGATTTTGTTATGAGGTTTCTTTTAGGAGTTTAACCGCTATATAATGTGAGGATAAAAAATTTATATTTATTTTTCCTAAGTGCAGTTTTTTTTCTGCTAATGTTAATATTTATAGATGTAAAGACACTTGTTTTCAAAATACATAAATTTTTTTGAAATTTTTGTAATTTTTACTTTAAAAAAGTAAAATTTTACACTGAAAAAATGTTTTTATTTCACTTTTTAATTGTTTAATAAGTGCATTGGACATTTGTATGTGCCTTATAAGTGTCCAATTGTCTTGAGCACTTACTAGTATGATGTAATATCAAAATATAATAAACTTTTAATAAATTCATTGCTCAAACTATTTTTTTTTTAATATCTAAAATTTTTTATAAGGTCTTATAATAAAAAATGAAGGGAATACTATTTATTAGTTGTTAAAGATGTATTCAGATAATATAGTTAATTTTTTATTTTAATTATATATATGTATATATTAAATATTATTAAAAATATTTTTTATCTATATTAAATGTATTTTTTAATATACATAATTTAATTATTTTTACATATAATTTACTTTGCTCATCGAGCGAATATAATTATTCTCCAGATAGTTTGCCACTTTATGTTTTACTTTACTACGTATTTGTTTGACATTGATTCTATCATCATCATCTTACATAAAACTATAAAAATGATGTTGTCGTGTAAAAGGCGATACTCAGCTTAAATGCCGGAGGCATGTAATTATGGTTGCATTACAAATAAAAAATGATCTTATGGTTATCCATACCGGGGGAGTAATGGACTAAATTTATGAGTGTACGATTTTTCATCTCTTAAATGAATATATGTATTTGATGGAATTAGTCACCGATTTCTGATCCAAAGATATCTTGACACTTTTGCACTTGTTTGTTATATTTGCATATCTACTTAGCTATTGCAATCTATATCATGGTGAATTTATTCCATGAAAAAATGTCCTGCAACTCTATTGTAAAAACAAAAAAAATCCTCCAACTCCATTTGTACAAAAAAAATTAAATCGTCCAATAGTATATCACGCATTATATACAATATTAAATCTCCAGCGTTGAATTTAAATTGAATTGTTTACATTTTACATGTATTAAAACAATTTCAATCATGTGAGTTGTAATTGCGCCTATATCCTTGCACAATATAAAACAACACCAAAGTAGACTTAACGTGGGAATTTGAGAATTCAACCAACCAATAACTTAACTTTATATTAAAGTTGACATCTAGTTTGCAAATTGTCACAGTTATCATGCACCGTTTGATTCAAAGTGTCACATGATACATCATATTCTCCAACCCAATTGTTAAAACTAGGATAAATATTAAATTGTTGTAGATAATAATTCAAAGATATTCAAATCTCAGGATAAATATTAAATTGTTGTAGACAATAATTCAAATTTAAAGTCAAGTTGAATTGAATATAATTTTAATGTAATATAGTATATGATATTAACGCGTGTTTTAAAATATTTGTATATTTTTATAAATATAAATATTTTTTACGTTTTATGTTAATAAGAATTTATTTTGTAGTTGATTTTATGATTTAAAAATGAAATAGACAATAGTTCAAAGACGAAAAAATGATGTCGAATATGGTGAACTGATTTAACGGTCAATTGTATTCGGTTTTATTGATTCTTTTTGTCAATTTAGCTTTTAATCCCCCGATTTTATATACAAGCTATTTTGGCACGGATTGGACATGGTTTAACCGCAATAAAAATAAACGTTATGAATATTATGCAGAGACTAAAAATATATTAACAAAATCTATTTAATAAAATGTATTTGCAAATATTTTATTTTTTATAAAATAAGTGTTATTTCACTTTATTCAATGTAATATTAATAATCTAATATTTATCGTCATATTGAATTTGCAAATAATCAACAAATTTTATCTGATAAGATTACTATTCTATATTTTTAGAGTATGACTACGTTAGTCTCTAAATACAGAACTTCAATAATTCAATCACAAAAATTAAGATAATTGTTATTAATATTAAAATTTTTAAAAACTGATATTGTTCTTAACAGATATTTTTAATTTGAAAATATACTATATAATTAGACAATTTTATTGAAATAATTATAATCAACGTCCCTATATTTAATATATATAAAACTCTTATAAAAAAATGTGTGACTTTATGCAAGACTTTATTCAAATTACAAAAAATATTTAGTTTTTCACAGAAAAAAATAAAATGAATTAAACGTAAATAATTAAAGATCCAACTATGTCCTTTTCTAAATAGTTAAAGGACAATAAAAAAAGAATATATATTATTAATGAATTTAATGTAAAAATTAATTATCTTAATTGTTATAATAACAATTTAATGAAAAGACTGTTATCGATAAGGCGAAGATAGTACGTATTTAGTAAAGGAGGCACTATAATAGATTTTGGAGTAAAATTTAGCGAAATTGAAGTTGCGTTTGGAATATACCGGCAATATTTGGAAGTTAGCAACAGCTTCAATCAACAATAATCTAATCAACTTCAATTTCAATGTTACCCCTTCGCATCGTCATATCCATATCTTCTCCATCCACATCACTCTCAAATCACAACCATAAGCAAATAATAATACTCACTTTTAAACCAAATAATAAAATAATAATAATGTATCGAAAATTATATTTTTTATTTGGAAATTGTATTTTACACACTCTGAAAACGTGAAATTTATTTTTTCAATAAAAACTTCCTTTTGTTATTCCTTAATAAGTGCGTTATTAATAACGATAATAATAACAGCTACAAAATCAGATCATTCTTTGACTGCACTTTCTTAAAAAAGGAAAAAGAATAACCGGAGAAACACTCAAGCCTTAAAAGAATATAAAAGAAAATCAAAAACATTATAGAAATAAAACAAAAACTTTCAATTAAAAGTTGATGTTAATACTGGTACGTTTATATTTCGTGGCATAAAAAAGGAAAAGCATAACCTTCTACGAAAATAAAATAAAAATAAAGCACCCCACCCTTCATTACTACTTTCCAATATTTCCAATTCAAATAAATTAGCGCATACCGTATTTGATGCGTCCTCTCTCTCTTTCATAGGAGTAAACGACAACCTCTCAATATCATTTTAATGTGTTCTTCAAACTTACAATCTCAGCCATTTTAGGTTGTTGTTATCTTGTTACTTTACAGACAACTTGTGTTTCACTCACACTTCACACCACCTGAATCAAATGTCACCTAAAACAAAAACCAAGCTAAATATGGTAACAAATGAGCTCTCTCATTCTCATTCTTACCATCACGATACTTCCACCATGGCAAAACCCAATTTCAGAAACAAATCTTCTTCCACATTTCTCTCCGATGGTTTTCTCTTCCTCGGAGGAGCATTCTCCGCTCTTTTACTCGTTTGGGGTTTTTCTTCATTTACAAACACCATCCCAAAAAACAACACAAATTTAAAACTTCATCAAAACGACGTCATTTCGTACTCCACTCCTGATTTACTTTCCGACCCTTTAGACCCTACATTCTACGACGAACCTGAAATGGGTTACACGATTGACGACAAAGTTCAAAACTGGGACGAGAAACGCGAGGAATGGCTAAAACTTCACCCTTCTTTCTCCGCCAGAGTTCATGAGAGAATTTTAATGGTCACCGGATCACAACCCTCGCCGTGCCGGAACCCAATCGGCGATCACCTTTTATTAAGATGCTTCAAAAACAAAGTTGATTATTGTCGTATTCATGGTTACGATATTTTCTACAATAACGATCTTCTTCACCCGAAAATGACTTCTTATTGGGCCAAGTATCCAGTTATTAGGGCCGCAATGGTGGCTCATCCAGAAGCCGAGTGGATCTGGTGGGTTGACTCAGACGCTTTATTCACCGACATGGATTTCAAGCTTCCTTTAGAACGTTACAAGGATCATAACCTCGTTGTTCACGGTTGGGAACACTTGATCCACGAGAAACGGAGTTGGACGGGCCTAAACGCCGGCGTGTTTTTAATTAGAAACTGTCAGTGGTCGTTGGATTTTTTGGACTCATGGGCCGGAATGGGCCCACAGAGTCCAGATTTCGAAGAATGGGGATATAAACTCAGGTCAACTTTTAAAGACAAATTCTTTCCAGAGTCAGATGATCAGACGGGTCTCGCTTATTTAATCGCGATTGAGAAAGAAAAATGGGCGGACAGGATTTATTTAGAGGGCGAGTATTATTTCGAAGGGTATTGGGAAGAAATAGTTGGAACATTTGAGAACATTAGTAAGAAATATGATGAGATTGATAAAGAGGTGCGTAGGTTAAGAAGGCGTCACGGTGAAAAAGTGAGTGAAAGTTACGGTGCGATTAGAGAAGAGTATTTGAGAGAAGCTGGTTACGGTAAAGGTAGTTGGAGAAGACCGTTTGTTACACATTTTACCGGTTGTCAACCGTGTAGTGGAAAGTATAATGAAATGTACACCGCTGATGCTTGTTGGAACGGGATGCGTAGAGCACTTCATTTTGCCGACAATCAAGTTATTCGTAAATATGGTTACGTGCACCCGGATCTAGGGAATAATCTTGTTACTTCTATACCTTTTGATTATCCTCAATCATGAAATATCACCCCCAAGGTAATTTTTTTTTCTAATGATATTTTTAATAGGGGGCAATTATAGTTGACCAATGTCTACTCAGATTCTGTATGATGATGATATTGTGATTGTGAACCAGTGGTGTATTTTATATAATATTTTAAGGGGTCTGTTTTGGCTTATTATAGGTGGGGTTTTGATATAAATTATAAATTATAGATTTGTTTTTGTCAATATTTGCATAAACTGGGTATAATTTTATTCTCCTCGAATCTCTAGAAGGATAATTGTGTTCGTTGGTTGGTTTGTCTCTTATTCTTCGGTAATCCTGACCCATTTGTCTTGTTTTTGTCAAAAATAATTGTTTTATAGCTTTCTACATGACCCTGCTTCATTTTTTTGGACTAATATATTTGCGCATGCCTTGATAATTAGTCCCACCTATATTTTAATTGAGACGTAATTTTGAAACAAATTAGTCCCACCAATATTTAGAAACCATTGTAACGAAGGCTTTACACTTATAGTATGTGAATGAATATTTTGTAATTATATAAGCAAGTGTCCTAAACTATTATGGTGTGACATTGTTACAAAGTTTGGTCAAAACAATGTCGAAAACGTTAACAAAGAAGAATAACAACCGGTGAACAGATAAAAGAAATGTGTTTGTCCAACTTAACGAATATTGATACCTGGCTTATTGTTAGATTATTTAGATTATTAGTTAATTATGAAGTTGTCGCTCAACCACCATGATATTAAAATGATTAGATCCACCGGAGTTAATTTTCCTTTTAGTATACTAGTCGTAAATTTCTGACTATGATGGCATTAGCTAAACGAGGTTCCGTGTGGCCCGCTAACTGATTGCTAATGCCACGGTTGTTACTTTTTCATAAGCCCCACACGCTGATATGATATTTGTGATTTCCTACAGATAATCATCTGATTGTAAATCATCAGTCTTGATAGACAAAAAGTAAATTCAGCATCTTAGATGAATTCGATGAAATAACACATCTTAAGTTCAACTTTCGCTAAATTGGATTAAAGTTAATCGCTGCAGCATATTGTGTCTGATTCAAAATAAAAATTAAATCCAAAATAGATAGTTTTAAAATAGTGACTAGTGCTTTTTTTGGATACACGTTAGTTATTAGTATGTCGTATAAGTAGGCAATGTTTGATAGAATATTTCTATTAAGTTTAATTTTAGCTATTATTTGAATCTTTTTCTAAAATTTGTAGGAGAGTAAAGGGGGCAATCTTATCTTATTAATGGTATGTGACGTGTTTTCGATGGTTGTTGCCATCTCTTATAGAGTTTAATTGTACATGGTATCGAACGATAACGATCAATTATATAAAATTATATTATTATTTTATATTTAATATTTTTATTTTAAAATTGATTTTATGTTAGGATTCATATAGTGAATCAAACTCTTAGATACTTAATAATTTTGATAAAATCTATTGTTGTTTTTGCATTTTGTTAAAAAGGTAGGAATTTTTTGTACCTGGTATCTCTTTTTCAAACATCTTCGAGTGTCCCAATTCATAATTTTCATTTCGACTAAAATATATTTTAACTAAAAATATATTTAAATTAGGAAATGTTAATGAATGTTCAAAATACTCATGAGATATTTGTTAAAAATCTAAATATAGAAAAATAAAAAAGTCTTAAAATTTATGTAATTTATATTTTAAAGTTGTAAAAAATGATATTTATTAAATAGACACTTGTTAGCATCCATCCTCTTAAAATTGTCCGGGATATATTTATTCAAGAGATCCACAGCACAATGCTGTCAGTACTTCTCTGAAGTCTTAACCTTCCCTTCCGTGTTGTTCGTTGGGTAAGCATTTTCTTGTGGATCTCATAAATGTCTTTATTTTTGGACCAGTAATGTGAAGGACCTACCAACTTAATTTAGGAAAAACAATCAAACACGATCCATTAAGATGGGTAGATGAAGCATGTGGACGCCTCCAAAAATTGTCATTGATCCGTATTGTCATAGGTGTTGTGGGTCATACTTAATCAAACTGTATCATAGTAACGATCACAGTAACACATGCCACCAGTGATGCTTACCTCAAGCAGTTTGGCCATTCCTATTACATCTACCATTTTTCTGTTCTTCCTCTTTCCCCACCTTGATAGAAATGTTACATGTATAGCATTGTAGCTGTGTTAAGCTTTATGACATTGCTATAAATTGGTGCATCCAAGATCAAAAGAGTTCGATAAAGTAGAGAACACGTTGTTATATATTTTTTCCCTTACTAAATAAGTATTACTTAATCACAATTCCCTATCTATTGAAAGAGTGCATTGAGTAGGTGTGATTTATGGATAGAGTACATTCACTTAGCGGTTAACTATAGTTTAACCATACAATTGGTGCATGCAATGTCTCTCTGCCTTTGCTCACTTCTTTAGAGCTTTGATGGAACCCAATATAATTTGTTCGATATCACTATAAATTCAAATGTCAAAACAGCAGGTGTCTTCCACATGTAAACTTTCACTAAAGACTATGTGCTTATACAATTAGTTTTGAATTGGAATTATTAAGCAGTTTGATAGATGCACATTCGGCACCATACCACTGCGGTTCCAAACATGTTATAAGTATCTTACAATCAATTTTATTTACAATCAATTTTTAACTTCAAAATATAACCTATCTTCATTTTCTAATGATAAATTAAAGAATAATTCCCTTCAATGCAAATAATATTCGCCACATCAAACATATTTTCACATAGGAAATGTCAGAAAATTAGCATTACAAAGAAAGGTTCATCAAGGAAATAGCATTGCAGGACACTTCATCCCCTCTAAAAGAGTGCCAAAATATATCATACCCCACCAAATGCATATAACTACCACTTCCTCCTCCTTTTCAATGTTCCTCTCTTCATCTATTTATTCACTACATAAATTGAGGGGGAATAAAATGAAATCATGAAAACCATACAATTACAGCTAAAATATTAATACTTCATTTCCAATTCACAGATTGAAACTTAAAAGCTTAAAACAAGAAAATTTCTAGAGTTAACAAAAAGCGGTGAAACACAATCATGGTTTAGTTTGTAAAGCTGTCCAATCTGTAGCTTAAATATATTGGTCACTGCATTAAGAGCTTAAAGTCACACACCCACAAAGACAACACTCTAAATTACATACCCATTTTTGTGATTTCGCTACAAACTAAATTGTTCTCATTTCAGACTCGAGCTACACACATACTCATGTATGGGATTCTTTCAGGTCAACGACAGCATCACTTGAAATTGAACTTTGATTGCATTTCTCAAATGCAGAGGCAACTCGCTTTTCTTTGGCCATCCTTTTTACCATCCTCCGCCGCTTCATTTTATTGGATTTAGCACAAGTGGTCTCATCACCTGAATTAAATTAAGTTAGAGAGGACAAAACATTGCCTTTTTGTATTATTATTAGTTTAAACAATTGCTAGGTGAGAATGTCTCATATATGGTCTAGTGGAGTAATGTTTGAAAATCAGCTTAAAATTTTAACGACGGCTGAAGTTGCTACCATTAAGTAGATTCAAGGTCATCAATGTCGTATCGGCTGGGAACAGTGACCTAATCAGAGTTAATTCAACAAAAATAAGAGAAAAAGTGATATAATTTGAATTTTAAGTTATTAATATTTGTTCTTTTTTTTTGTGTGGCCAAACTAGAACCAATCGAGACATAGTCATGGGAACGAGTAATATTGTGATTGGCACCAATTATTGTTGAAATTTTCCAAATATTTTCTAATATATGTTATACACTATAGGAGACCCTTTTTCACCCAAGCAACCACCTTGAAATCAACATAAACAAGACATTCATAATTCAAATAAGAGTAAAGATTCAACTTTGTCCCTTAAATCGGGCACTTGTATCACTCTAGTCCTCAAGTTTATCGATATTCCAGAATAGTCTGTGACTTATCAAAGCTGATCAAATTAGTCCATATGCCAGTCTCAGTCTGTTAAGAGATGACATGTCACATTACACGACATACTATCACACAACTCATAGTACACGTATGAGTCACATAAGCTATCTCATTAATGCAAAAGTCAGACAAAATTAATATGAGGCTGAGATTTTAAACTGACAATCTCGTATGTCTATTTCTAGTTTTCTTACTTTCTGTAACCTAAAAAATCCTTGTATATATCTCAGATATAGTACTTCTTGTATCAAACCTACCATAACCATTCTTGATCTTCATATGTTTATAGCGCTACCAGCGTTGTGGTGTAATGGTAACCTGAATAAAACAGCCCTTCCAAATGAATTTTTCAGAACAATATTTGGCTTATCCTTCATCCCATAAGCCAATCTTTGATGTACAAAAACTATTCTTTCTTTTCCTTCCAATACAAGCCTCACTACCATTACAAGTACTTGCAGTCCTAATCCCAACATTAACATCCTCAATAATAGTTGCATCAAAGCTTACAAATTTGTGAAATCTCTTCTAGATTCACAATCACATTCTAACTATGTAGGCTTGTGTCCTGGAGTTAAAGGCAAAACATTCTTCTTACTTGATTGCTGCTTCATTGGAGTTCTAATGGGTACCTGTAATGAGAAAGTCTCTGCCATAACATAGGTAAACGACTCCTTAGAAAAGCACCTTTTATCATCCACATTGTTGTCGATGCTTCCTTCCCCTCAACCACCATCAACATTCATCATCTTTCCCAACTTAACAGTAACCCCTTTTTCCACAACATCTTCTCCAACTTCAATGGTTGGATCACGAGTAATGTCAATCGAAAGCTAAATCACCTCCAAATTCATACTCTCCACTGCAGAACTAGTCCTTCCCAAGTTCCAACAACCTCTCTTTCTGGAACAATCTCCCTTTAACTGTCACTTCCAGATTCAAGAAAAATGGGGCAACAATTGTTGTTTGGGGAGAAATCATGAAGCAAGTTACCACCAATCCTATGAACTTCATTCGCTACAAACCAATATGGATTGGAGTTAACCATGTTAAGTAGAGTATGACCAAAGTCTTAATCCATTGTTAGCAAGCCACATACTCTATAAACTACATTGGCTAAGAACAAATATAAACTAGAGCTGACCATATTGCTCTACAAAGAGGACAAATAGAGTGAGACAAGAGCCATGTGTCAATACACTCTGTGTGAAAAACATGGCTACATCAATTTAAAACCCTAGTATGAATCAATTTGGTCCCTGATTTTTGTGTTTATGAGCTACCTCATGCGGCGCCTACATGTACTGCGAGTTGTGTCACTGTATCACTTAACATGACATATCATCACTTAAAAGACTAATATTAACAGAAAGACTAACTTGATATCTGAATTCTGAAATATCGATAAAATTGAGGACTAGGTTGACAGAAGTAACTCATTTGAGGGATCCAATTAGGTATTTGCTCTTCAAATAAACATAAACAAGACATTCATATACATAATCAACAAACAAGTTCGCAGTGGAAGAACCTTTCTCAGAAGCATTTGATCGAACAGCTTGAGAGGCATCATCATCTTCACACCGCGTTGTTTGGGTGGGAGGCATCAACGGACCAATTAATTTTCCACGGAGAATAGCCTCTTGCTTCATCTTCTTCTTACGAATTCTCTTTCGTTGAGATCTGGTGAGTGTCTCCGTCTCCGATTCGTGATTTTCTTCGCCCTCGGTCGTCGATGCATTCTCAGTGTCATAAAAAGTGCCTGAAATTACAAAAGATGTTTCAACATTTATGAATATTAAAAGAGAATGTAGTTTGGAGTTTGGAATATGAAAATAGAACCTGAAATAACGTTGGAGGAAGACCCTAATTCGATAGGTTCTAAGTCCTGTTCATAATAATGATGGCAATGTACATGTACTTAATTAATAACTAAGCATCGAATAATTAAAGAACGAAAAAGAGATAGATGTGTATTGATTACTTGTGGAGGTGGGGGATAGAGGATATTCACAATTGCTTCGTTGAACCTGCGTTTTCTCTCGTCTCGGTTCATCAAAACAAAAGTCAATATAATATTAAAACGGATATGTATATTGATTATTTTATTCTATGATACACTAGCTAGTGGTTTATTTGCTAGTTAAAGGTTGATAACTTGGCAGCCTCACTCACTTTCATTCAATTTCGAACCTGTTTGTATAATTCCGTCGCCACTCTACTTGAATGTTCGCAGACACAAACTTTGTTATTTTTGTTATATGATATTAACTGCAACTTCTTAGTATGAGTTCATAAATAGGAAAGCTATCTTACTTTTGATTTATTATCAAGGGGAGGAACAAAAGACTTTGAAAAGATGATGGAAAAAATTGTGCTAATGATAAACAATTTAAGAAAGATGTGAATGCAAAGTTGGACAATTTGGTTCTTGATATGATTTTTTCTTAATCTGTTTTGATTTAATTGGTATATATGATGGTGCTTAAGTAATTTAATTAGGAAGGATTATTATTGTTGTTGTGTAATTGTTGACAGTAATTATCTATTTTAGAGATATTTATGTAGTTGTATTTTTATTCAATATTGTTAAGTGAACTGCAATGTTTTGATTTAATATTAACTAGAGTATAAGTGATAATGTGTTTGTTTTGATGTAAAAAAATATTAATTTATTTAATATAAATAGTTATATCTGTTAATTCGATGTTGACAATGTTATGAAAAATACTCTCCTTAATAGTATTATGTGCGACATTTTCTATTGAAGATAATGACCATGAGAATCAAACTGTTAATAATTATACGGAAAGAGAAGATTCAATTCATTTAAATAAATTTAAATTTTTTAAATTTAAGTTGAAAACAAATTAATTATTTTGTTTAATATTATTTTGATGATGTTATTTTAAAAAATGTCATATTTTGTACTTTTGAAACTTCAAGATAGTATTAATAAATACTCTATCAAAATTATTTTTAACTATTTATTATAGATAAATAAATAAGTAAATTAAAATAAATAAATAACAGTACAGTAAAAAAGAGATAAATAATTTAATAAATAATTTAATGATTTAAAAACCTTAAAAAACTAAAAATTAAAAAGGAGGTACTAATTTGATCTTATTTGTGTATAACTAAATTTTTCCTTTAGCACCCTCTATTTTTTTTTTTTATTCCACTCCTTTTACTTTTTCAATAAATGAAAAATCGTAAAGAACCCGTTCCCTACCGCAAGGCAAGTGATACATACTAAGTTTTGGAACTTTTCATTTATTGAGAAAATAAAAAGGTGTGGGTCGCAGAAAATAGAAGGTGTTGGTATCATTATTAGCCTAAGGGCCTTGCAGAAAACTTGTGACAAGATATTTATTTCAGATTGAGACCGGCCCAACATAACTTTTTTATTGAGACCCATAATTACTGGCCCAATTTTGTAACCATCGAGCACTTTCTCGGATAATGAGTCTAGAGTTTAGTTTTAAATGTTTGTTAAAATATATCCTTTTGAACAAGTTCATGGATGATGGGCTTAGCCTCGTATTGTTTTTTTTTTCTTGATTTATTGAACTGTTATACCTGTTGGTAATTTGGTATGGTCTTTAAATATTTAATTAACCTTGTGGTTGAGGGGGAATACAAATCTTGATTATTTATTTTTAATTGTGGTTTTAAATTTATTTATAAATATAAAAAATCGTTAAATTTTTTATTTTTGATAATTTATTTTATAATAACTTTAACTATTTACATCTCAAAGCAATAAATTATCTCTTTGTGCAATCTCTGTAGTCAACAAATAATTATAGATAATTTTAACAAAACACTAGTTAATATTCTTTTGAACTTTGAAAATGAAGAATAGCAATGAACAATTTTTTATTTTAAGAAAATGATTAAAAAAAACGAAGACATTAATCGATATAAGTTTCTTTGTATATGGAAGTTTTCAGCTTCAAAACTCCATATAGTGAATACATTCTGATTATGATATTGTAATACTTGTCCCTCAATTCAACTAGGCGTAAAACCCCTTTACAATGTCATTCAGTTGGGTTTTATTATTTTACAATGTCATTCGGTTGGGTTTTATTATTTTACAATGTCATTTAGAAAAAAACTTTAAAAAAAATATACCATAATTCTCTTTTATCTTTTAATTGAGTTTTATGACTATTACAATTTGTAGAATATTTGTATTTTGAATTGTTTAGTTTATGTATTTTATAAGAGCTTGTTTAGTTATTATAATTATGTATTTTGTAAAAGTTAATCATATTTTTTTAATTAAATATATGCAATATTTTGTACCCTAAAATAAATTTTTTAGTTCCGCTATTGATGATTAAAATTAAAAATATTATATAATCATTTAAAAAACTCATTTGATTTATTGTTTTTATTTTAATAATTAACTAAAATTAATTCTTCAAACACTTTTATTATAAAAATCATCTTTTTTTGTGTGTGTGTGTTATTTATCATATTAATCATAAATAATTTTATGGGTACTCAATAAATATGACTTCAATTACTATCACCATCGTTATCTATACAAGCATATAAAATTTTATGCACTTGTCCCATATACGTACTAATTGACATAAATTATATTACAACTCAACGTACTTTATTAATGAAGAGAAAACAAATCATAAAATCCTTTTAATTAAAGTAACTTCTCAACAACATATTATAATGTTATTTAATATATTTATTAATTCATTAAATAATGATGTTAAATGTGCAATGTATGTGCAACTAGTCCAACTAACTATTGTATTCATTGTTCATAATGGCAAACACCACTGGCGTTCGTGTTTGGGATATGTTCATCATTGTTCAACCTCTCTAATTATGTCCTTCCTCTGTCTAGGTAAGGAAGTTCAATATGTAGTGTGTCTCTGACCAAATTCATAATGGCTTGGGCTATGCACTAACGTTACCGTGGCCAAAATCAATTTCTATAACAAACACTGTAAAAGAGAAGTGTAATATGGAACTAATTTAATACAAAAAATAATGTTGGAACCAAACATGTTATAAATAAATAAATAAATAAAACATGAAAATGTACCTTGGTGGACCGATAGCAGGGTGAAAGAATATTCGATTGTCGATCTTTAAAAAAATGTATTATCTATTGGTAAAATAAAAAAGAAAGATATGTTATGATATTTATTATCCAAGTTAAAAGCAACATACAATGGGTGTAGACTAGAGTATTGGTAATCTCCGATGTCAGATTGCTAATACTATTGAATAAGATAGTACTGATTTTCGTAATTAATAAGTGGCTAAGGTCTAAGATGATCATGTGACATTGTATTGTATATTGTGTATTTAGTATAAAAGTATTATTGTGCTCGATCATGTGACCCCCACAGTGCCCTAAAGTTGAATCCCCAATACTAGTACTGGTCTTGGTCTATTTCTATGACCCGTTTTTTATTTTAAAAATTGAATTGCACCCACATCACCAAGCTTTCCTCACCTATAGATCGAAGACCTCTCAAAATTAATAAATTAATTACATAATAAAAAAAAATGTTTGTCCTTCCAAGGCCCAACTCCAGTTTGAGTAAAGAATTGAATTCCAACTATAAAGATCCATCCAGTCTGGACATATAACACTTTCATCGGCGCCATCTACACCCCATTTAATTTCAATTAACAAATTCATCCCATCTTTTTCTATGCATAATTTTTTTTACAAATTTATACATAATATTTAAATTAATTTAAAAAAATCGTAATATTAACAGCACACACTTTAATACATATATCCCACCAACTGTTTGTTGTTAAAGAATTCATATGAAGCTCTTATATCTATATATATATATAATGATTTATTCATATAATTTTTGATTAAATACAATAAATATCAGCATATTAATACATACAATTATAATATCTCAAATTTGAATTAATAATATTATATTTAATATAATAATATCGACATTTATTAATTAAATTATAATTTTTAAAATAATTTATATAAAATTCTAACCAACATAAAAAATAGCTTTAAAACTGTGTTTATCTCATTAATTAAACCAAAAGCCAGCCCATTTTATATTTCTAATTACTTTAATTACAATTTACAATCCACTCGTTATGCATATGTGAGCGTCTAGATTCAAAAGTGATTCAGGTCAAATATAATTTAGTCTTATATATAAATAATTTTAGTAAAAATATTGATGTTAATTTCTTTTGAATTAAAATTATTATTTACCTCAAACCTTAATTTAATATTGTTCAAGGTATTAGTAATACAAATTATTTTGCCTTTGGAAAACAAATGGTATTACAAACTAATTTTCTACTTAAATATGATAGTTTTATATAAATAATTATATGTAAAATAAAATATAAATAAAATAATGATCGAAAGATTAATATAGCTTGTTAAATTTTAGTCAATATATATCAATTTTTCAACTACTTATATGTTTTACAATAAATAAATCATTTAATTATTTTATACATATTAAAAAAAATTGTGTTAATAAAATATAAAGAAATTATTTTTACCTAAT
Source organism: Cicer judaicum (assembly GCA_037974835.1). NCBI lineage: Eukaryota > Viridiplantae > Streptophyta > Magnoliopsida > Fabales > Fabaceae > Cicer > Cicer judaicum. Next base: position 12,958,921 of record JBBPBS010000738.1, read on the forward strand.
TATCTTTGTTAAATATAAATCTGTATTAAAACTATAAATATATAATAAAATACATTATATTGTAAATGACACAAATAATATTAATTAAATAATATAATTTAAAATTAAAAAATTAATTTATTTTATAATATTTTTAAAATAAATAATTAATTATCAAATTGAAATAATATTATTTAATTTGAAAGGAAGCATGTTATTTAAACTGAAGTTAAAGAGGACGAAAATGAATTTGAGACGATGTTTTTGAAAGTAACAGAAACTAATATCACGAAACAAAGAAAATAAAAAATAAAAAAATAAAGAAGTATAGTACAAAATGTGGTCTTCCTGAGCAAACTGATGACTGCCCTAATAGTATACTGATGAAAATGAAAGCATAGGATTAGAGGATTATTAAAGTGTAAATGGTACAAGGTTAGTGATGAAAAACAGTGACAGAGTTGGCAGAGTGACGTGTCAATGTCCAATTGGGTTGGATGGAAGGTAAAGAGAGAACTAACTGGACATATGCATTCGCAAAGGCAGTCAAAGCAAAGACTGGATAAGCAACCGATGCGTACAGTCAAAGCAAAAACTGTCACACTCCAATGCTTTGCTGGCATTTTTATCTATAAATATAAAAAGGAACCCTTTTCCTGCCCCTTTCTCTTTTTATTATTTCTTTATTTCATGTTTCGGTTTCTTTGGAGACCGCGGATTGTCGTTTCTCTTTTTTTATTTCTAAATTACAAAATTCATTATTTTATTTTTATTTCTTTCTTTTTTGCAAAAGCATCTACTATATATATATATATATATATATACATATATTCGATTTTCTAAAACGAGATGTGCCATTGCGCAGCAGAACCTCCTTTTTTTACATCTATTTTTGGTTTGAGGGTCCACAATGTTCAACTTATTTAGGATGACCATTTTTTCAAAAATACTTTGAATCATTGAATTTTTAATTTATTCATTTCATCCTATATTTACCTACCTGCTAAGTAAAAGATTGATGTATACGATATATTAATTCTACTTTTTAATAGAGATAAAAATAAATAAAAATAATATAATAAATCTGATAAGTTTTTTTTGTTTTTTGTAATACCTGTATAAATTATTATTGATAAAATAATATTTACGATAATTTATTTTCAAAAACAAAACATTGAAAAATTTTATCAGCAACAAAATATATTTTTCTAAAAAGTATATTGAAGAGAATTTTAATTAATTTATTTTATATTACACCCTTTATATACTTATTATTTTAGCTAATTTAGGTTTTATATTATTTCTATCGTGAACCGCACCGTTTACTCATTCAAATCCTCGTGGGGGTTCCCTGGACTTTTGTGAAACTCCTCTGCCTTTCTTGCTTCGTGCACACCATATATTTCTTTATTTATACCTTTGAAAGACCATTTTATCCTTTTTGACCTTTCACGAGGAAGGGAAAGGCGTTATTAATTTATACTTGCACTAATTAGTATTGAATTACACCTTTGCCTTTGTTGAATTTTTTCCTTTAACTTTTTCTTTTTGACAAAAGTTTTGTTATGAAATATGGCAGACAAATTATTTGCATAATTTTTTACTTGGTTGTATTTCTTGTCACCATAATGAGCCATGCTTTTCTGTGATAAATTTGGCCAAATAATGAGCATTTTATTTTTATTTGTTGGAAATTCTCAATTGAGTATTGAACGAGGGAAAGTGGTCTCCAAAATATTAAAAAGAAAGAAATTCAAGAATTATACATTTAATATTTTAAAATTTTAAAAATAATTATTTTTATTTAAAACTTTTTTATTTTTTTTACCAAATATCTTTATAATACTTATTACCGTGGTAAAGTAAAATATTTTTGTTCAAATATTTTATGCTCTCTAATCACCTTGTTTAAATTAAACCAATTTATACAAGGTTTAAATTTTGTTTACTTGTATTTATGATAAATACAACGATATCATTATTCATCACAAATTTAAAATAATAAAAAGATAAATTATAAATAGGATATTATATAGTTGATAATAATATTCAACAAATGAGGTATAAGTCTTTAATTATAAATAGACGTGGTTTTCGGATTATTAGATGAATAAATTATAATTTTAATATTACAAGTGATATTTATAATATCACAATTTAAACTATAATAATATTTTTGAACTATAGCGTAATAAATTATATAATATTAAATTTTTAATTGAATGGTTGTAATATGTTGACATAATTTAAAATTATTTACATTGATAATATATGATAATTAAATTTAATCTTAAATTAGCATCTAAAATTAAAAGATTTTGAATAAAGTTTAGTGCATTTATAAAATGAAATTATCCTTTGTTTTTAATATCATGAAACAAAAAAAGAGATATACTATTCTTCATTTTTGTTTGATAATGTGTATTTTAAATATGTTACATTTACAAATAATTTATTGATATATGTTGTTAATTTTAATATTGTAAGTTTAATTATATCTTCATTTATTTTAATTTTGACAATTTTGTGTCGTTATCAACATGGTGATGACTTGAACCACATGGTTGTTTAAGACAATTTTAAATTTTCAAGTTAGATTAAATTTAATTGAATTTAATTTTAAAATATATGATATTTGAAAAGAACTCTCTCAATGTAATTTCATTAATACATTTCAAACTAAAAACATTATTCTATTTTAACTTAATGATAGCTGATTGTGAAAATATTAGTAATTATTATTTTTTTTGTTTGCCTTGTTTGTTTGAGTTAATTTAATGAAATAAAAAAATGGAGTTATAATTATAATCCACAATGAAAAGGAAAGTTGAATGGTAAGATTAGATTAGTGCACGTGTGGTGCGCGGGCCGAGATAGTCTCATTGACCGGCTACAGCCCATACTTTTCCGGTTATCCATATTTTGAAACAATAAAGAAAATAAAACTACAAGAAAAGATTAATTAATGAAAAGATTGAATCAATTATTTAATCAAATATCTGTTGCTTTGTTGACCAAATGCCCCGAAAAGAAAGAAGGAGATACTCAAAAGAAAGAAGAGAAAAGAAGCATTTGCATTTGACAGTGGACACACACAACACAACATAAGGAATTGCTTCTTCTCTCCACTCAACTGTGGTACGGTTTCTCATCTCTTTAATTTTTATTTATAATAAATAAAAATGTTATTAATAACTCATACTGAAGTTAATTTCTATTAATCCTTCACTGTTCATTCTCTGATCTGTTTTCTCAATTATTTCTCTTCAACCCACTCACCCATCTCCTTTCAACTATTTTGTCAGGTTTTTTTCCCTGCCATTGATTTTACTTCTTTGTATTCTATTGTAATCTACTCACTCACTACAGTACTTGTGGTCCGCACTCTTTTTTATTTTATTTTTGAATTTCATTTTAATTAAATAAACCCCTTCCTTTTTCACCCTCGATTATATGTTCATGATTTGAGATGTGATTGTCATTATTTATTTTTTTGACCATAAAGCCATTTTTTTCTACAGTGAAACTGAAACCCATTGTCTCTCTCTTTTTTCACTTTCTTTTTATTTTTTTCCTTTCTTGCAGGGTGTGTAAACTGTAATGTGATGTCCCTTTGAAGAGTTATTGTCATTGCAGTGATTCTAGTGTTTTGGGTTGGAGATTTTTTCTTCAAAGTTTTCTACTTTCTTTTTTCTTAGGTCTAAAAAAGGGTTTTTTTTTGGTTGAAAAAATGCCGATGTATCAGCCTTCTAAAAGGGACATAGTTTTGGGTTTTGAGGGTGGTGGTGATGGTCAGATTCTAGATCTGGATACGGCGGTGAAAGATGGTGTTTTGGGTGGTGTTGACGGTGGTGTTGTTGGAACTGGTGTTGGTGAGAAATTGGATCTGAGAAAAATGATTGAAGAGCTTGAGTTAAATGAAGTTCCAAGTGTTTTCATTTGTCCAATCTCTCTTGAACCAATGCAAGACCCTGTTACCCTTTGCACTGGTCAAACCTATGAGAGGTCCAATATTCTCAAATGGTTCAACTTAGGACACTTTACATGCCCCACAACTATGCAAGAGCTTTGGGATGATTCCATCACACCAAACACTACCCTTTACCGTCTTATATACACTTGGTTCTCTCAGAAGTACTTGTTGATGAAGAAAAGGTCTGAAGATGTTCAAGGAAGAGCTTCTGAACTTGTGGAGACACTCAAGAAGGTTAAAGGTCAAGCTAGAGTTTGTGCCCTTAAGGAGCTTCATCATGTTGTGGCTATTCATGCTACTGCACGCAAGTCTGTGATTGATGAAGGTGGTCTTTCTGTTTTGTCTTCTTTACTTGGTCCTTTTACTTCACATGCTGTTGGCTCTGAAGTTATTGGCATTCTTGTTTGTTTGACGCTCGATTCCGAATCAAAAAAGAATCTTATGCAGCCTGCTAAGATTTCCCTTATGGTGGATATCTTGAATGAGGGTTCAATTGAGACCAAAATCAATTGCACACGATTGATCGAATCCTTAATCGAGGAGAAGGATTTTCGGTCCGAGATTATTTCTAGCCATAGTCTTTTGGTTGGATTGATGAGGCTTGTGAAGGATAAGAGACACAGCAATGGAATCTGTCCTGGATTAAGCCTTCTCAGAACAGTGTGTTTCTATAAGGAAGTTAAGAGTTTGTTAGTGAGCATTGGTGCTGTTTCTCAATTAGTTGAATTGTTGTCTGGTATGGAACATGAGTGTTTGGAATTAGCCCTTTGTGTTTTAGATTCGGTGTCGTCGATACCTGAAGGCCGGGTGGCTTTAAAGGATTGTGTTAGAACAATACCTATCATGGTTAAACTCTTGATGAGGATCTCAGAAAGCTGCACACAATATGCATTGTCAATTTTGTGGTCTGTTTGCAAGCTTGCGCCGGAGGAGTGTTCGTCGATTGCAGTTGATGCAGGGCTTGCTGCAAAGCTCCTTCTTGTGATTCAAAGTGGCTGCAATCCAATATTGAAACAACAGTCTGCTGAGCTTTTGAAACTATGTAGTTTGAATTATTCAGATACCATCTTCATTTCCAAGTGCAAGCTTACAAGAACCATCCAATGACGCTGGATTAATTAACTTGGTGGTGCTAATAATTTGTAAATTCAAGGAGCAAGAGTTAGCAGTAAAGGGTTAGCAGCTTCTCAGAAGCACATAAAACTCCAATAACTCCCAAAAGATGTGAAATGGGATTTGAGGTGCAAGTCTCTCCTCCTGTAAATATTTTTTTAGTATTTTGATTCCAACAATTGATTTGAATGAAGAAGAATCATCATAATGTGGAAAAAATGCACACCCTTTGCTCCATTGCATTTACTTCTTGTTGTCCATTGTTGATGTTCTTTTACAATAAGCCCCATCAAGAAGATACTGAAATTCTTTATATACTGCTTTTGGGGTTGGTTATATTATGGATGTAGAAGTTATGCTATTGTTGTTGGACAAAGATACTTCTTAGGAGAGAGTGATCACAGCAAAAGACGGAGCTTGCAATTTCAATTGTAATTTTTGAGGAGTTGCTTATGCTCCAAGCCTTAATTTCTTTCATTGTATCTTCTTCCTCTTTAGATCTTTTTTAGAGGCCTCCAATTTTCCATTAAAGAAAATACTGGGAATTTTGCTTTTGATCTCAAACATGTGTAGAGAGCCTGTGACCTTCAATTTTTATGTGTACAATGGAATTGGAAAATCAACTATTTCATTTAATTATTATTCTGCATTTCAACATCTCCAAATTGTGATATTTGATTTTATTTATTAATTAAGTGCCCTTTGATGTTGCTGCTGTTGAAATGTAACCTATGAGTGAAGGGAACAAAATGAAAATATTAAGGGGTGATTGACTAGTGCAACATTCATCACATGTGGTTAAGTTTACAGTTTTTATGGATGACTAGACGTTTTGGTTAAGTGTATACTTTTGCTTTTCCTTTTGTGGTAGTATTTAAGGACAAAGACCCAATTTAACCATTCACTGAATCACTAGTTGATTGAAAAAGATAGATAAGAAAGGTTATAGCTTTCAAAGAATATGAACTTTGAATTGGTGTTTGGCCTTAGGAATACCTACAAATCGGAAAACATCTTTGTCTAAGTGTCTATAAGCAAATAATGCTACTGAGTAGGATAAAGGCCACACCTAAAAGCCACATAGTAGGCAATTAGTAGTGTAGACTACTAGTATTGCTCATAGATTGGTATTTAGGGAAAATTAGGATATTCTTATTGCTCAAATACTTATGTGTCCTTTTCTCTTTAATGCGAGTTCAAACACTTGAAAAAGATTACATTTTTCTTCTTTTCTTTTAGACTGAAGTGTCATTGTGGCTGGTGATTGAAATCAATGTAAATTTCTAATAAATAGCATCAAATGAGATGAATATTTTAAGATGAGATGAATATTTTAAGATCTTAGTTTTGTATTATTTGAAATTGAAATTTGAGAGTGCAAATTCAACTTAAAAGAATAAGTTGAGAGTTTTTATAGATCAATGGAATTGTGGTTATTAATTTTTTTTGTAAAGAGTCACACTTTTCTATTATAAATAAAGAGTAATGTGAAATATTGTATTATTTCATTTTAGAGTAAGTGTGTGTGAGAGACAACATTTGAGTTGGTCTTTTATGGTGAAAATGTTATTGCTTTTTATAACTCTTAGGGTTAAAAAGTTTGTAAAATGATATATAATTCGAAGTTGAGTTACAAAGTATAATATTATTTGAGATAATGAATATAATTCAAATATTTTTGTATTTATAAAAGAGATGTATTATAAATCACTACAAAGACTCTATAGATCATTCTTCCCTTCTGTATTCATATTTTAAGTTAAAATTGTTTGTTGCTTATGATTTTCAATGTTTTGACAATTATAATAATGATGTTTATGACCTGTGTTTTTACTGTTCAATGTTGATCATGAAAGATCAAAATGAGGCACTAATTTATATTCATTTTTAGTTAGTATTTTTTTTAGTAAAACACTCATTTAATTTATTTTTAGTAATCAAAAGTTGTTTTTCAAATATATGGGGCGCTAATGTAACAAGTGGCGAAATTAACATTTTTAATTAGTATTTACTTTAACATTATACGTATACACTCTAGAGATAGTCTGGAGATGAATTTTGGTTTAGGGGCTTAAAATCTCTTGATATATTTTGTCAAGGACTAAAAGCATTTTTTTTTCAAAGATTAATCTATATTTTGTGATTTTTGGGAGTATCTGAAATGAGGCATCACTCTTCTCTTTATCCTCATATATACTCTCCATTCGTTGTCAACAAAATGAAACACATTTTGAGTTTTTGGAGGAAGGGTTCTTTGATTCTACAATGTCTATTGCTTAATTGCTTTCCAATTTTATATATAGTCAATTTTTTATGATTATGATTTTTAGTTATTAAAATTTGTGTTAATTTGACTTGTTAATAAGGAGATGAAAAAAAATTTAAAATGAATAATTATTTATGTTTATAAAAACAATAAAAACATTAAAAAAAAATCATTAACTTTGAATAAACAGTTTTATTAATTAATATTTCATTTTTTTTAATGACAATGATTCACTTTAAAAAGCTCAAATGAATACATATTTAAAAAAATAAAATCTTAAAATATTTTCATTTATATGTCATTTTCTCTTCTAAAGGCCTCATAACCTCCCCAAATCTCTTTATACATTGGATTTTAGATAATTAATCTTACATTTTCATATTCTATTCCCACTTGGGTTTGGTAGTTTTGCTGAGTTTAGCTGTTCTTTGTTCAAACACGTACACATCTATTACTAATCTATACTCTATATTTTTTACCTACGAAGTAATTATCCCAAGACTATGCTTTCTTACTAGAGCATTAATGTATATGTACTAATGCGAACCTAATATGATCACAACTTAGTCTTTTGCCCCTCCAATTTTAGGGTGTTTAATATTGTACATTAATAATTGGTTTTATTTAAACATAGCATTGGGAATTTTGACTTCAACTTCTTTTCTATTCTAATGGTACGGTACAAGTTTAATTAACTCAAACTAATTTGGACCAAGGTAGGACTTGCAAGGATTTCAAGTACATTTGATTAGGCCTGGCAACCATAGGTGGGGCGAGTCTTTGCCTCCTCCGTTTACACGTTCAATTAGTCGGAAAAAATCATATTTTGTATAGATAAAAGATTGTAATTTTTAAGTTAAAAAAAATATTAAATATGTATATAAAATTTAAAGATAATAATAATATTAATAGCAAAACAAATTTGAATTTAAAGTGGATATCAATACCTCTAAATTTCTCTTTATCTTCAAGTTTTAATTTTAAAAAAAATTCATATCCACACTCAATTAAAGTAAATATTACCGTCTAAACTAAAACGAATTTGAACAAATACAAATAGATATGAGTTGTCTTGTCATAACTACAAATCTAATTAACAAATCAAATACACGAGTACCTACAGTTAAAACTCAAAACTATGTTATATGTGTGATTTCCTAACTCTTTAAGAATTGATATGTTTTGTTTTTAAAAAATACTATTGATTCTCTATTTTAATATATTTATAAAAACAATTTTTCTTTTATTTTTAAATTAAATATTTGAATAATTGATTTTTAGATTTGTTATGTAGTTTTGGTCTCAAAGTGTAATGTTGTTTGGTAAAACATATATTAGAAAAATTAGAAACATATTGCTTATATTAATTAGTCCTCTCCCTTATATAAGCTTCACATTTATTTTGGTGTTGTGGTCCGCTGTGTTTTATACATAGTACAAAAACAATGTGCAATGAAAATACCCAGCTCAAAGATAATATAACGTAAATCAGGAAATTCTCCTTGATTCAACAATTATAACAACATAATTATGTATGCAAGGAAATTAAGGATTGAAACCAGCAAGATCTTTAACCCAACTTCCACCAACTGAATTAGTATGCATATATAATGTAAGGTCTCCTTTTATCAGCGTAGTATTTTTTTAAGTAAATGATTTTTAACCCCATATATACATAACCATTAAAATTTTGGTGTGATAATAAAAAACAATATTAACTGAAATAGAAATGTGGTTGCCACAAGCACATTAATGTAGTAGAGGAGGTTGAAGGGATTTCATTAATTAATATAGCTCATTGAAGGTGTTTGGTGTCAGGTGATATAACACGGATGAAGTCAAAGTGAGACTAGAGCCAGCCCAAGGCATTAAAAAACTAACCATAATTAATTGCATCACTCAACACTAGTGAAATACTTTTCACGATTTCATCGAAGGTCTGCTATTTGTTGTCATACTTGTTGGAGTTGATTTTATCACAATCAATCAACCTGAAAGTTGAAATCATATCCTAATTTATCTTGGTGGAGGAGCAAAAATATATTTTCTTATAATGAATGAAGTGTCTAGTAATCATAGATGGTTCACAATTGCAGAGAGATAATTAAAACTAAACTATCAATAATTATTTTTGAATTGACTTAAAATAAACTAAATTATAAAAAATATTTTAGTAAAAATGTCAAACTTATTATTTAATTATTATGAATTGAAAAAAATAAATTATAAAAAATAATTTATGATGAATTATGTCAATAAAAAGTGGAAAGATAACCTCTCTTATACTCATATTTAACTCCATTTGATTCCATCTTTAACATTAAAAAACAAAGTATATCAACCGAAAATTTTAATACACAATTATAAATTTAATATAAACGTCAATCTTTATTTTATCGTTTAAATCTTTAGTAAGTACAATATCATACCAATATCAATGAATAATTATTCTGTTAATTTTTAATAACTTTAAAATTTAAATAGAAATAGAGTCTTTAAATCTCTTTGTAATTCCAAGCATGTGTTATCAACAGTATTTTATTTCTTTTGATGTGTTCTCAGTTTGGATTTGGCTTGCTAACCCTAACTGCATATATTTAATAATTCAGTTTAACTCGTGCACAAAATATTATTCTTCAAAGGCAACTGCATGCTCAATATAATATTGGTTATTCGTTATATTTTATTTATTTATCTGTCAATTTTATCCGTTAAGTTACTTACTATTATGACCGAAGACCGCTGAGCAGCAAACATGGATTTTGATTTAAAAGAGGTGGGTCATCCAGTTATCCTTTAATGACATAAGTCACTAACATTATAATTATTGTAACTAGTATAATTAAGATTTTCTAAAAGTAGTTTTTATCCTATAAATCTGATTTGTCGAATGGTAATAAACTCAAATTCTAATATGATATTATAATCTATTAGACCACATACTATTAAATTACTCTATCGGGACTCAAATTCTAATATGATATTATAATCTATTAAATTACTCTATCGGGTCATATTTAGTATTAAACGTAAGAGTATGTACAAAAAAGTATGTGTAAGTGATGAATGATTTTTATCCTCTAATTTGATGTAATTTCATATAAAACTCAATTCAAATTCTAAAATAATATCAAAGTTTATTAAAAATACATTGAATCATCTATTATTACTAACCGTTATTAGATCACATCAATTATCTAATCTTAGATGTGGGAAAACATTTTATCTGTTATTTGAATTTTTGGGTGTCAATTTAGAAAAATGACATGCTAAACACTTTATCTCTTCAATATATATTTCATTTAGATATGATTATCTCAATTCGAAATATATTTTTTTTTCATATTTAAATAGATAAATAGTCAAATAAAAAATATAATTTACTGAATAATAAAAATTATAACACATTACAATTTTTAATCTTGAAATAGAATAATAAAAATCATAGAACCCCGTACAATAAAACATTCACTATTAATTAACGATACACTGTAATCTTTATGACTATCATCAAAAAGGAAAAAATAAACACATAATAAGCAAGTTCCAAAAAATTAAGTATCCCATACTAACTCTAATAAAAAAGATAAAACAGTATGTATATCAACAAGTCAAATTCAATAATAAAAATATCATACTAAAATTTATCAACATATGAAACAAATTTGCTACACATTCATTTCATTGCTACCTGAACCCAATTATTCTCCTCAGTTGCCGATAATGCCTCTGTTCCTTTTCTTCTTGTGAGTTTGTTCTCACGCTACAATGCTTGCGGCACTTCTTTTTCTTCTTCAAATCGTGCTAAGGCACTAACTTTTTCAACTAGGGATTACAATCCCTTGTGTCTCATAATGGGCTTGGCCCAAAACACTAACCCAACACTTTTTCGTCGTCTTCTTCTTCTTCTTTACTTTTATTACAATTCTAAATAAAAATAAAGAAAAATATTAAAGAATAAGAAAGCTATTCAAGTACATTAAAATAATAGATAAGATTTCCCTTAGATAAGATTTTGTTTTTTAACTAACTAATTATTGTTCTTAACTTAAATAATTAACTAACATAATTAATATATTTTCGCAAGCTGAAATGTATCTACTATACTTTTAGTTTGAAAATAAAAAATAAAAAATAAAAAATACATTGACTTTAAATAATATAAAATATTAAAATCTATAGACTAAAATTTCATTTAATCATCCATATATACACATATATTTTTTTTATATATTTTTGTATTAAATCTAAAATGGTTAGAAATAAATAAATTTTTCTTAACCATATATTTTTAATGGATATATGCAAATATGCCGATTTGGCTAAAATAAATTATAAAGAAAAAATAATTATATCGCTAATTTTTTTTAAGGTGATGAAAGAAATTTAAATTTATCGAAGACATATATCTATGAAACATCATGTATAAGAAATTTTGAATGATCCAAAAGCATATTTTCATGAGACTAGAGATGTTGAAAATGTTTTGGACCACACCGATCAATATTTTATCTACATGAATAACTTTAATTGTACTTACACTTCTAAATATTTACCAAATTTGATGCAGCATTTGGTTTTGTCGATAATTTTACATAGAAGTTCCCAAAATCCCAATTTTGAAGTAATTTCAAAATTTTTAAGGTCCAACTTTTAAAACATTGTAGAAATGAGTTTTTAATTGAGAAAGAAGGAAAAAGTAGAGGAAATAAATTTTGTTTGTTTCTTTTGACATAAATTTTGTTGGCAAACACTTTTTTTCTTTAATACCTATTGTCTTATAGACTTTTTTTTATCATCATTATTACGAGACAATTCTAACATGAAATACGAGAGAAGAAGAAAATAAACAATTTATTCAAAAATTAAATATGACAGAAAAGATAAATCAATTGATTTTCAATAAAAAATTTATCAAAAAAAAAAAAGAAATAAATTAGTAAAATAACTATATATCTCATACCATATTAGAATTATAGATTAAAATAATAAAATAAGATAAAAATAAATAAAAGTATATCGAACAATGAGAGAATTATTTAAGTAAATCAAATAATACATAAAATTTACATATCTAATGAATAATGACTCATAAGTATAATTAGTTATATTAATTAACTAATTAGTTATTATACTTAACTTGTATAATTAACTAACTAATATGTTTAACAACTTTTCTTTTTATTATAATATAATATTAATAATAAATTAATTAACCAAAAATTATTGGATCCGACTCGAAAGTGAACCCACTCAACCGAAGGGGACTGTGGATAGTCTTTTAGATATGGGATGAGTTTGTATCCTCTCAATCAAAACTCCACATGTTAGAGCTATTCTCCCTCTTATTTTAATTCCAAAAATTTCACATGAGACATAAGTTTAATTTGGATGAAGTTTATAATACATAATAAAATTAAATCGTTGAGCCACCCAACAACAACATAATGTTGACTAAGGGAAATCAAATTGGTTTGCTTATGTCACTGCTCGCACTGGCATCACATGATCCTGATTCCGCCGACGGTCATTTGGAGCCACCCCATGCTTTAATCGTTTGCCTTATTTGACAATCAACGCAACACAACACCTTTTTATTTATATAATATAGTTGCCATATGGCTGCTAACAACAATCTATAAATAGTTCAATTTATTCAATACAAATAAAGTTGTCACATAAGTGAAAATAATTAGTTAGTAGCTAGTAAAATTCACTTAATTGAGATCTAGTATTATACTTTTAGAACTATGGAAGCTTATTCCAGCTCTTATCCAACATCTAATAAATCTCATAATAATTCAGTGCTTCATTCAGTGAGGAAGTCACAATCAAAACCATGGAAAAAAGCTTCAGTAGCACCACAACCATCAACAGCAATCAGAGTTTATGAGGTGGATGTAATGAATTTCCGAGAGCTTGTTCAGCAACTAACCGGTGCACCTGAATTCAAGCCTCAGATTCATCATCAATTTGTTAAAAATGTTGCAACACCTTCAGTAGTCACAAATAATTGGTACAAAGAAGTTCAATCTCAGGAGAGTAGTGGTAGGACAAAAAACCAACCAGGTTTGTTGGAATTGAATTTATCTTCAACATCTTGGTGCTCTTCCCTTTCATGAAGCTAGAAACAGAGCAGTGACCGATTGAGAAAGGTTCTGGCTCGGTCTTTCAAAATGTTTTATTTGCCTTAGTTTTTTTTGCCACTTTAATAACATGGATGTTGCAAGTTATATTACACTTTTATTACATGTTATATACGCTTGTTGGATTGGATAAAGACATGCAAAGTATATAAAGTAAGAGATGAAATTAAGTTAATTTGATAAATGCTTAATTAAAAGCTCATTAATTAACAAAACTCGTGTCATTGCTTTACTTCAATCACATATTCACATTTGGATCGGTTATAACATTATGTCAACAGAACCACGTTCTCGGCTATAAATTTATGGTTGATGTAGAATGCAGTTTTTTTTTTAATTTTTTTTTACAATGTATGGTAGTCCAAATTCAAGCAAACTTGTTCCCATTTACATTATATATTCTCAATTCTTATCGACTATGAATTGAAACAGTGATCAACGATGTTTCAGTTTGATGATAACGGTTTGATCTTGTAATTTAAAGAGCTAAAATTCAAATTTTATAAGGATCAATCGTAAATGATTTGTTAATGACGATTTAATTAATTCCCTTTTCTACGATTTGTTTTTTAAAATAAGTACCGAGGGAGGGGTATGAAGAAATATTTATCATGCACCTTTGAGTATTGGTTTAATGGGTGTTGTTGACGTCTAAAAACATGAATCAACCTCAAGGAAGGTTAATGGTAGTGGATCTTTGTTGGAGGTGGATTTACTGATTTTGATGGTGGTGGTACCAATCCAAGAAGAAGGTACATGCTAAAGGAACTCTGAAAGTCTGATGTAACTAACTTAAAAAAAAGTTGTATCTACGTTGAGAAATTAGAAAAATGAATAATCTCTCGAATAATTTACATTTGAAGGAGTGAGGTGGAATCTTATATTATTTAAAAAGAAAGATAAATATAGTAGAATTTTTTTAAATAGTAATAGATTACACTTTATTCTCTCGTATAATTTATACATATTAAATAGTTAATTCTCATAAATTAAATATACCTCAAAAATATTTTTTAATTAGCCTTGTATTATGGTCATATTTTATGTGAATGTGCTCTATGATTAGTTGGTTTCAATGATTAAATTGGTTGTAAATTTTTTTTCTTTTATAAGTAAATGATTCTATTTATTTTAAGAAATACATCAAACTCGACATATTTAAGAGTTTTTTTTATTTTCTTGAATAAATTTCAAATTATTTTTTTCATTTATTATTGTTCATTTTTAAAAATTATCTCGTAGTAATTTTAATAGCATAATTTTAGAATGATTGTCATAATTATATTCATGATATAATTTTATAATAATTTTCTATAATAAAATATCAATACAATATCATAAAATATGTTAAAAAGACTTATCTAATTCACAACTCATCTAAAATAATGTGCAACTTATTTTTCAAAAACAATGTCTTTTGATTAAAAAAAGCATATTATTGTTTTAAAAACATAAACAAAAGTATCATATTACAATCATATACTTTCCCATAAATAAACTAACATAATGAAATCTTATCACAAAATCATGAATGTGGGTCGAGCAATAGTCACTAATTATGTCGAGCTCTAAGCTTGTTTGACCCAACTTTTTGAGTCGTTTTTTCTACCTTCCTCCCTAAAAATTTATTATTATTATTATTATTATTATTATTATTATTAATTACCGATTATTTTGTGATTATTATTATTATTGATGTCGATTTTATTGTTGGTTCGGAATGAAACGGCGTCGCATTTTGGTGTCTTATCTGATTAAGAAATAATCACAAACACTTTAATGTGTGAAGTGATGGTATCCATGTTGTGAGAAATTGGAATCAACCATGTCATGGTTAGCAAGAACAATCGCGAATTCTCTCAAACTCGACGAAGAAGACGAAGAAGAAGAAAACCCTCACAACAACAACAATAATGATATTAACCTAAAATCCCCTCCCAATAAATCCGAATCAAAATCCACTCAACCCGATTCAAATTCACCATCTGAATCTCCATCTGCATCAACTCACAGTCCCACCGCGCGTGGCGTCAAAGAGGATATCTCCGAGCTCACCAAATCCCTTTCCCGCCAATTTTGGGGCGTCGCTTCATTCCTCGCTCCTCCTCCCGATCCCGATCACGATCACGATCCTCGAACTCACGACTCCGATCCTAATCCCGCCGATGAAAACGTTATCGCTGGAATCCGAAGCGATTTCGCTGAAATTAGTGGAAAATTCAAGAGCGGGATCTCAAAGCTTTCCGGTAACAAAACCGTATCTGAATTTACCAAGATCGCCTCCAGTTTCCTTCAAATCGGATCCGAAGAGGAATACGACCTCCACGGTGTGGTTGGAGTTACGGAGGAGGTTGTCGCCTTTGCCAGAAACCTAGCGATGCATCCAGAAACCTGGCTCGATTTTCCACTTCCCGATGATCCTGATTCTGATGGTATATTCTTTATTGCATACTTCCGGAATATCCGAATATGCGTTAATTTTCTGCAATTTTGTTATTGGTATTCTAGCTTAAAAATCTCAGCCATTATAGATATTATAGTTCATAATTTTGTATGATTCTTCGTTAATTTATCTGGCAACTTTTGACTGTTATGCAGATTTTGATTTGTCGGATGCACAACAAGAACATGCTTTGGCTGTTGAACATCTTGCTCCAAGTTTAGCTGCTCTTAGAATGGAGCTTTGTCCTGGATATATGAGTGATGGTTGCTTTTGGAAGATTTACTTTGTACTACTGCACCCTAAACTCAGCAAAGATGATGCTGTTAGTTTATCAACTCCACAAGTAAGCTCAATTTTAATTGGAATTGGTTTTCTCTCTTTGATGAATCTGTTTTTATTTGTTTTTCAAATTCGATGGTCAAATTGGCGCTGATGCCTCTTGTTAACAAATGTTGTGTTGTTTACTTTGCTGTTTGAATTGTTTTATTTCTCGAGCATGTGCAACTAATGAGTGAATTAAAGACAGTGAAGCTATTTTATTTGGTTATTGTCTTGGCATCTGAACAGAGTTTGATCATTGAAAATTATGGCAGAAATGGGCAACGCCGCTCATATGGTCAAATCTTTTTATGAACCCTTGTGAAGTTGTGAGTTATACATGATTGTTCTGTGTCACTACTGATAAGTGTCTAAGATGTTTTAAAATTTGAAATGAACATTCTTATGCTTTTTAAATTTGATTTTCGACTGCCTCTAACTTTTGGTTCTATTAGCTTTTATTGTATTAGTTACAAAGCAAGTTTTGCTTGCAGATAATGGAAGCTAGAGCAATGTTAACTCAGGCATTAAACAAAAGAACCAAGGAAAAGATAGATCCAGACTTATCTGCGAGAAGCAGCATGCCTTCAAAAGAGGAGGAACAAGAGCAACATCTTTTCGTGCCAAGCAATGTTCAACTTGAACCAGTACCTCTTCAGACCTCTGCTGTTGAAGAAGCCCCATCTGTGGTTGTGTCTGATGTAGAGACAGAGAAACATCCTGTACACCCTGTTAAAAGTGATGTAACCCAAACTAGTGAAAAGTATGTGGTTAAAGAAGCTCCAATTAATCCCTCTACAGAACAATCATCATCTGGTTCAGCAAATCGATTTTCAGATGAAGCATATGAGGATGATGCCGATGATTGGTTGAAAGAAGAGGATACTTCTGAAATGGTTGGTCCCAGTGGAACTTCCATTCATACTGGTGATGAAGAGGATGTCTCATTCAGTGATCTTGAGGAGGAGGATGGTGATGTAGATGCAAATTTTAAAAAAACTAGATCAGGTTCTGATTCTTCCACCAAAGACTCCCGAGATTGGGTTCAGTTAGGTAGAAGTTCACCTAACTCTGATAAGGATATAAACTCTATGGAAAGCAGACATGCAGGCTCTGAGCATTCAAGTGCTCGCAATTCTTCTGTGACCAAGGATTCCAATGATTGGCTTAATGTTGATGACATTGATGTAATTTGATAAAACCACGGAAATGTCCTATTGGTAAGTTTCTTTATATGATTCTCTTTGTGAATATTTTCATAACTTTTTCTGTACTCTGCGATTAACCTCTGAAGGCCGTGCTTTGTGTAAATAAAGCCAGTCTCCACTGGGCTTTGTGCTATGTATGGTTGTCACTGCACCGTACTTAAATATTCTATTTGAATTTGATATTGAAATTCCCAGTTATTCAATTTTGTTAATCATTTTAATTAACTGAACATTTTTCGTACGTTCCTGAATGAAGCCTGGCGTGACACTATTAGTAGCAGTCATGATGAGTGTTTTTAATATATTATGACAACAACTACCTTAGGTTGGGTTGTTCCACATTTAGATTTCAAAGGAAACATCGATATATAACAAGTAAGGTATATAAGCAAGGATTATCAATAGCAGAATTTCCAAGCATGCGAGTGCATAATCTTCAGCCTATTTGGTTTCGATGTACCTAGATGTGTCTCTTAAAGTTTAAACCTTGATGAGCACTAAATAATTTACCTGCATCACTGGAATTACTGGCATTAAATAACTGTTGTGCCGAAAGATCAGAACTCTGAATTTCTGAAGTCTTATGATTAATATTATAGTTCATCTTTAGTTTTAACTTTTAACTCACTGCTGCTTGAAGCTTTTGGCGTAAATGAGATTTTGATGTTCTCACTCTCAGATTAGAGGATCATATACCTGAATTAGATTTCAAGCGGTGTCAGTCCTACGCTTCTAAATGTTATACTCTATGATCTGTTTTTGAGAGAAAAATATATTGAAAATCATTGTTGATCTGTTTTTGAGAGAAAAATATATTGAAAATCATTGTTGATATACGAGAAGTGGCATGAACATGTGTGGATGTACTATTACTATTAGATTTTGCTTATCAACTATGGTGTAAACCTGATTCAAATTGCTGAACTGATTATCTTAACACCTATGTACGTATCTTAGTGGGAGTTACTGTTTCTCATGTGAGAATATATCCTTACATGGTAAATTTCATATGATTAAATTAAATCTAATCATTTAACTTGATTTTATCATGTTAAACATGTGTATGTTTATGTAAATAAGTTAGATTTCACTAACGTTTATGTAAATAACTTAGATTTCACTAACATTTATGAATATACTCTTACCTTCCAACACCTTATTAAATATGATTTTATTATATACTTTTACCATATGATATAAGTAAAATTTAAAATGAGGATATCATATGATATATAAATGAAGTTTTATCACGCACGTTAAGTATTACATATATGATACATTCTAATGATTAGAAAATTTTATAACATACTTTTTAATTGCAAAATCTCAATCGAACTGGATGGATCATCAAAGATTCCCGCTGCAAGCAACACAGCTGTGCAGCTCAACATTAATCTGAGGGAGAGTATACTCTACCAGCCAATGAGATCATTAGCAGGCCATCTCTATGAAGAACACAGACAGGAACTTTTAGTATAAGCTAGCGAGGGATTATGTTATTGGATATTTGTAAACCATGAACTACAGCCAGTTACATGGAATAGCTTAATTACGTCGTTGGGTTGTTACTATGAAAGTGCACTGTGATTGGTGCTTTATGGTGAGCCTTTTAATTGATCTGGGAATGAGCTGTAAATCACCAGAGATTTCATTGCCAGAGGGATTGATCCTTCAATTTGTAACATACTTTGAGCGAAGGAAATGTGTGTGAGGAGTCGAGGTGATAATAGTATATGCCAATCACGTCTAGAGTCCTGATCAAGGAAGATAAGGCTAAATGTTCATACCATGATAGTTTTATGTACCACTTCGTCCCCCTTTTTGGAGCAATTCTTGAGTGATTTTAATGTTAAAACACAACATATTAAAATGATAATGTAAAAAAGCAAAAATTGCGCTTAGACCAAATTAAACATGGCTAGTAGGTCATAAGTAAAAAAATTGCAACAAATCTAAAGCATTTGCTTGTTAGATCAAACAAAAATCAAATAATCTTAAAAATTGACAGAAGTTGAGAAGACTATCAGCAAAACACTGTTCATTTATATTTTGATGTGTTAGTGTATTTCATTTCTCATTGGAGAATTGCCTCGGATATTTATTCATGTGAGCAAAGATATGTACAGAGTGACCATAAAACACGAAACTGTATCTCTGGCTTTTCCCTTCCCTTTAAGAAAATGAGTTTAAAAGAATAAGAAAAAAGAAAAAGAAACTAACTAAAAATTTCTATGTACACAGTGGTAGAACACCAGTTCAGTAGAAGGGAGCTTCTCAGGATCTAGTGGGGCCAAAATTGCTTGAAATCCGACCTATATGAGACCAAAGTATGTTTCCAATTGAAAGTCTTGGCCTATCCTCAACAATATTGCTGTTTTCACTTATACTCATCGAAGATGATGTTCGAGATAAAATATGAGGCGACATCTTGTGATCAATATCTACATCAACTGATCCACCACACTCTTGTCTTAACAATTCTGCTATATTTGGGTTAACTTCTTGACCTGAAGAATCCGTAACAAAGAATGTCCCCACCACATTCTCTCCTCGTGTTCCAATCTCAACCCTTGGTATTGATAGGCCATTTTCACGAATCACACGGGTCACTTTCGATAGTAAACCCATTTTATTTTCAGTGCAAATATCAACCCTTAAACCCTACACCATAACACACAAGTACATTATTATGGCATAATAACAAGGAAAAGCTTAATGCGGGATTTTATATAACTTACATGCGAGACTCTGCGCTCTATAGCAGCTATAATGCATAAAATAAGCTTTTTCCTCTCACTTTCTGTGCGGAGAGCTGAACTATCCACTTTGTGCCTTATAAAGTACTCCTGCAAAACATTTTCAAAGAATGCAATATAAACAAAAAAGTGGTTGTTACCATATTTCCTTATATTCGATAGAGTATGATTTAATGCAGTACCTGATTGGCTATGGATTTCTTGGAACTAATAGCGGCGTGAAACACTACATACTGCATGTCCCTTAGCACACAAACCGTATCAAACAACAATTTAGGACGGTCTCTACTCGTCACATTCACCACCCAATACCCTCTATCCTCGCATCTACTAATGGTCACATGAGTCCCATCACACCAATTTTTGTGCTCTCCACTACTGTCTCCATGACAGGCACGACAGCCTTCGTAATCCCTATCGGCGTACATTAGCTGGTGAAGCCGTCTTTCAGTGTGCGTGCGCCCGTTGGCGAAGTTTCTCAACCTCACACTCTTTCTCTCTCCCTTTTCGCCACGGGCCTCAACTACGCTTTCCAGTTGTTCCTTTACTTGGGCCAACCGTTTTGGGTCTTTAATGGGCCCGGGTTTGGATGCCTCTTCTACGTAGAGTATGCAGGCCGCTCTTTTGTTGTGGGTCCATGCTGTTGCGGATATGATGTTGCAGCCCAATTCTAATAAAACTGCTGATATTTCTGATAGAAGGCCTGGTCGGTCCATAACACTCATCTCCAAAGCTGTGTCTTCTGTTGACACAATTTGTTTTGAGTAATTTGACTGTGATTCCATGTAGCTATCATCTTCTGTTTCATCATCCGTTATAATGTCCCCTTTTGCTCTGGTTGCACCCAATTCCTAGGAACATAAATAATATATCTTTGCTTAATTTCATATAATCGAATTACGACTTATTTCTTTATTTGAAAAGTTAAAGACTAAATAGATCATTAGATAAAAAGTTAACATTTTTTATATATTTTATTTTAGAGCATCAGTTAAAGAAACATTATTGATAAGAAGAGATGGAAACACCTTCTCAATTTGAAGCATGAGATTATTGTCTGTTAGCTTCTTGCCAGCTTGATCAGTGACGTGGAATACTGCAACGTGGAATAAAAAGAGAAACACAGCACACCATTAAATTTCTTAGATGATGATGTCATAGTCGTGGGGCTTGGGGTTACATGCATGACTCATTTTCATAGCTCACAATACACATGATAAATGTAAGCTATTTTTAATAACAACTTGCTCAATCATGATTATGGTGGATTGAAGAAAAATACACAAAAACAAGTGTTAAAATAAAGGGAAATCCAGAAGCATAAACACTGACCATCCATGAACCATCCACCATCAGAAGAAATGTATGACTTTGAAATGATTAGGTCAAGATCTGTCAACACCTGTACCATCTCCAATAATATCCCATACTTGTTTGCACTATCCACCTGTTCACTTGTCGGCAACATACAGTTAAATTATTTTTCCTTAAACTTTTTTACTTTTTAATTTCATCTCTTTAATTACAAATTTTATTCACTTTAATCGTTCAAGTTTTTCATTATATTTTAATTCCTTAAATTATATATATTAAACACCCTTATTAAAAAAAATGAAGTCAAAATGTCTTAATCAGTTCTCATTGTCATGCATTTTAAACCTAAATTCTGTCTGTACATTAACGATTAAACCGACTTTGTCATTTTCAGAGAATACAAGCCAAATTTGGTTTCCACTTAGACATAGGAGCTAGGATTTATTTGGGACTTTGCAAGATTAATTAATAGATCACTACAAAACAGAGACACTATAGGCAACAAAAATAGTTTAATGTGAGAATTGTATCGAACCTTCACAACAGTACAGTCTTTACAAGAATCGTTATCTATACAAACCCTGCCAACAAAAAATAAAATTCCTATTCATTAAGTAATCTACAATTGAATTTAAAAAAAAAACTAGAGAGACAAAAAGATGAAAAGAAATGAAGACGAATAGATAAAAGATTGAGGTGTGTTAATTACCTTGGTTTTGGAGGATGTATTGTTTCTATAAGCGTTTCAATCTCTCTATCGATACGAGAATGAAAAACCATTTCCATTCTTTTTTTCTTTACGAAGAATTCAATTCAATGAGAAGTGGTTATAAATTTTGCAGCTAAATCGGTGATAACGCGGGAAGCACTGCTTCTATATCTAAAAACGAAGAGAATTCACATCATCACAGGCTGTAATGATGTATCTATAATTTAGAAATATTCAAAGCACATAACGTGAAACAATTCGCATTATTATAGGATACTAATACATGGCGATATTAATCAAGCCGTCTATCTTGTTTCCTAAGCGTTATCAAACAGAAACCCGAAAAGTTAGCTACATAATTAATTAATTAATTAATTCGTTGTTAATTATCAATCATCACTCTCTGTTTCGAACTTGGTCGTCTCAGAAACAGAGAAGGTTCTAACGAATTCATAACAGAATTGTTTGTTTATTTATTTATTTATTTATATAGAGAGAAAAAAAAAGAAAGAGAAAAAAGAAATGAAAAAGGTGAATTGAATAGCGCATTGGTGAATTACCTGTAGGGTTGACGGAAAGAAGGGGGAAAATCTTGATTTTGTATGTATGGGTTTGTAAGACAAGTGTTGTTTGTTATTGTTGGTGAATTATATATAGTAACGATAGTAATTAGCAGAGCGTGGTTAGAATGAAAATGAAGTATTGTTTTTGGAATGAAAGTGTTGGTGGCTTTTGGTGATAGGACATAAGTGGGTTGTTGCGGCGTTGGAATCGGGAATCTGGTAGAATAAGAAGTAGAACACCTCGGCGAACGTGTGTAGTCACGGAAGCTTTTTATATAATCTCGGAACGGCTACGACTCAGACCTCTGTTTCAGATACTGCCACGTGCCTCTATTTTCTAAACTCCTTTTTTTAAACAAAATTTATTCATTGCTAACAAAACCCTCCACTCAAAATAGACCGGGAACAAATTTCATCAAACAAAAATTTATCCTATATTTATATTTATACCCACAAATTTATAAAAATATTAAAATATCTTCAGCTTTTTACTATTTTATGATTTTCAAAGACAGTGCAAAGATTTTTGTTAATTTCTAAAAAAAAATTATAAATTTTTTGATATAAAAGATATTTATCAGAATCTCAAAATAAAAATTTCTGATACGGAATAAAAAGAATATGTATTTCCTAATAACTTTCTTCAAGTTTTCTTATTATTGTTTTAGGAAAAGATAAATTTTTTAATACATATCCTTTTTTTCTCTTAATATATCATAATTAATACATTATAAATATTTTTAAATAGTAATTTCATAAATATATAATTAAATAATTAATACATTATAAATAATTTCATAATTAATACACTATAAATATATCATAAATAATTAATATATCATTAATATACTATAATTAATATACTATAAATAATAATTAAGACCTTATTTGGCATACTGTGTCAGCTCTTTTCGTCTTAGTATCTTGTGAGTCGTCGTGATCCTTCTTGTGTACCTATCCTTTTTAGGAATAGATATATTTTTGCTACAAATATGTTGTCTCTATCTTTAGCTCTACAAATAGTCAAAATTAATTAAATTAAATAAATATTAATATAAAAAAAATTATTAAAAAAATATTTTTAAAAAAGAATCAAATAACTATCGGAAAATTTGTGCATGAAGTTTTCTGGTAAATTTCAAAAATATCACATTAAAATTTATCGATAGTGAATTTTTTTCCAAAAACTTAAAATAAATTTTCGAGTAATTATAGAGAACTTCAAAAATAATTTTCGAAAGTTATGTTTTGTATTTCAATTTTTCAAAATTGAAGTTGTATACTGAAACATCGTTTGAAAAAAAAATTGATACATTTATTCCATAAACGTTGAAATATAAAAATAGTCATTTTTACTATATACAACAGTATTTTAGTTTTTTTCTTTATATCTTGGGGTACACGGTAAGATTTTCATTATCAAACCATACTCAACTGAGTTTACTAATAGCCCCACGGCTTAACCCATGTGCGGCCCTGACCTAATAAGGGTCTCGTACAGTAAAACACAACTTTCATTCACTAAATGTTTACATGCTATTCTAATTTTGTTTCGTCACCCCTAAGTAAATTACTAGAATTTATGATTCAATAATGTATTTTATAACATCAAAAAATTTAGGATGAGAACAATGTTTCTTTTTTTTAATGAAAAAAATTTAGGATGAAAAATGATCCACCGGTCAAAGATAAGAAGATTTTAAATAGACAATAACGATTGTGTATTTCATTTAGAATTTTACGGTTTGACTATTACGGATTGTGGCAATCGCAATGTAAATTAAAATTATTTATACTATTATATAATAGAAGAAGGTAAGGCAACATCCAAATAAAATTAAAAAATTGTATCTTTTGTTTAGCTACGAGTGTCGCAATCAACTCTAAATATTTTATCTATTTTACAATTAATATCATTAAAAAAAATTATTTTAAAATAAATATCATTTATAAATTTTAATTATATTTTTTATATTATTTTTTAATAATTAATATATACACTACTTTTAAAATATTAGTAGCTTTGCATTGATAATAATGCAAAGTTTATTGATAATTAAAATAATTATTTTAATAAATCAATATTTTAATTTACTTTAATTATTTTATTTTTTATTATGTATAAAAAACATTAAATACTACTGATCGTGTTGAGACAGATAAAATAATCAATAACCTTAGCCTTAGTCAATCATTCCTACTTGAAACCTACTTTATCCTACTTCAATTACTTGGAGTTGACATCGACTAGGATGATTGATACACACCTGTTACTTTGATCCAAATATAAAAGGTCAAAAAGCTAATTATTTATACGATATTATTCACTTATTTTTATTAAATTATATCATATTTTGTTTGATGTTATAAATTTATCAAATATTAAAAGAATGTTGACAAGTAAAAATATTAATTGTTGGAGATAATTATCATAGTAGTGATTTAACTATAAAAGTGATTGTAGTAATCAGAAAAGACAGTTGATAATTGGAGGTGAGTGATTAATGTTTGTAAGAAATAGTGATCGGTTATGATGGTGGTTGGACATGATGATCAGAGATGCAAGTTAGTGGTGATCAATTGTAGTAGCAATATTCGAAGGTGATAGTTAGAGGTAATCGTGATGATCATAAATGATGGTGTCCGTTATTAAAAGTGGAGGACAAATAAAATTGACTGTAATACAAATAAAATTAAGTGTAATCAAAAGTGAAATGGTGGATGTTTGTTGGAGTAAAATTTATATTTAATAATAATAGTAATTTAAAAACATAAATTATAAGTATAATATTTTAAAAAAAAAAATTTAAAAAAAGTATTTTAAAATCAAATAAAAAAATGAATTCAAGTCCATTTGACTCTTAACATATATTTTAATTTTAAAATTGACTTTCAAAATATAAAACCAAACCCTCACGATCACCCCAAACCAGACATTAGCTACTTGATGAGTTTATCCTCCTAGAGTCCTACTTGTTGTTTTATGTTAATAGTAGTTAGCTTTATCCGAAACACATTACTTTACCAACGCAAAGAAATGTCCAACGAAGGCACGCCCATCCTCTATTATTATCTCCAACAATAAAAAAATAAAAAAATGAATATTTTAAGTTAGTGGCTGTTGTGATTCGAATGTAGCCTTATGACGTATGAATTGAAAGACGATAGTTGCTTCCACTAATTGCAAGCTCCCTCCTTATTTTTTTCACCTCACAGTCTTCTCTCAGGTCCGTTTCTCCTCAATTCTCTTCATTTTATCGTTAATTTCACTTAATGGAACTTCAATTAGTTGAAAAGGGTTTCGATTACATCCGTAAAAAGAAGAAGTGGGCCTTCATCTTAGGTACAGTTGGGTTTAGCAGTTACGCTCTCTACAAGGCTTATCACGCGCCTTTCATAACGCGTAAGAGAAACAAAATCTCTAAGCTTCTTAATGCATTTGTTTCTGTAGCAGAAGCCGTTTCCGAATCTTCGGACACCATTGGAATTGTCACCAAAGACTTGAACAATTTTTTACAATCCGATTCCGATCAAGTTCCTAATAGTATGAATCAAATCTCCAAAATAACCCGGTCTGAACCGTTTTCAGATTCTTTAGTTAGTATCACACGTGCCGTGATAGTCGGAGTCTTGAACGGTTATCAGTCCGTAAACCAGACCGATGAAAATCAAACCGGTTCTGATTCAACTGGTTTGGACCGGGTGCTGGATAAATTGTTTACACAAGCCGGTTCAGGTTTTGCTTCTGTTGTTATTGGAAGCTTTGCTAGGAACCTTGTTCTTGGCTTCAATTCAGATGCCAATGCTAAATTTAGTGGCGAATCGAATTCAAATAGTTCCAATTGTAGTAATGCAACTGTTGGAAATGATTGTAGTGATTCTGATCCGGTTCCAAAATGGGTTGATGTGGTTTGTGGTGAGAAGTGTGGTGAACTAATTGGGAATTGTGTTCAATTGTTTGTTAGTACATTGGTTACGGTTTATCTTGACAAAACCATGCATATCAATACTTATGAGGATTTCTTTGCTGGTTTAACTAATCCAAAACATGAAACTAGAGTTAGAGAAATGTTTGTTTCTGTTTGCAATGGTGCTATTGAGAGTCTTGTTAAAACATCTCATCAGGTTTTTACTAGTTCAAACCCTAATCCTAATGATACTTCGGGTTCTTGTTTTAATATTGGAGAAACTTCAAGTTCTGTTGAGACATCATATGTTGAATCAAACGATGTTTTTGATGAGGAGAATAAAAGTGGTTGGATTAGTAAGGTTTCATCTACGTTAGCGGTTCCTAGCAATAGGAGACTTGTTCTTGATGTGACTGGGAGGGTCACATTTGAGACAGTTAGATCTTTCATGGAGTTTATTTTGTTAACATTATGTGATTCTGCAAGAAGATGTGCTCATAATGTTCACGAAGCTGTGGTTGAGATTGTGAGATATGTTGCAGCTAAATTCTCTATTGTTGTTACAATATGCGTCTCATTGTGCCTGCATTTAACGGATTGCACTTGGGCTATGGTTCCTGCTTAAGTGGTGGTTACTAGTTTCAATTGCCAAGTAGATATGAATATGATTGGTAATTTGAACTAGGAAAGTTTTATTATGCTGCTTCTTTGACCAGGGAGCTTCAAATTCAATGTTGTATTATAAATTATAATACTATATCTTTATATAAGTACATGGATTAATTTTGTAAATGATTTAGAAAACCTTAATGGATTATAAGATGTATAGTAACCATAGATATGATACTTCCTGCTTCCAGAAAGCCTTGCATTCCGTAATCTAGTAGTCTTATTTGTTTGGCATGTAATGTAATGTAATGATTATACTCACTCTTGAATTGGAAGCTTGTTGTAAATACACTAATCTGTATGTGTTGTTTTAGTTCATTTTTATATTTGACCAGGTGACATGTTTTCCCCTTTCTTTTGATATATAACCTATTATTCTTTCATCATAAGTAAAAGTGGAATATTTGATATCTAACTGCTAACTGCACAGAGAGTTTCACTTAATAAATGTTTGAGATAGTTTGCTAGGTTGATACTATGAGTTCAGATCAACTAAAACTACAATTTTATTGTCATTATAATAGGAATTGTAAAAATGTAGTTATTGTAATGTTAGCTAGCTAATTGTGAGTTGTAATCTAGTTGTTTCAGTTTATAAATAGGACTCTGGACTGTACTGGCTACCAGTCAATTACTTGGTAAGACGCTCTCGCAATGCAAGTTCAACACTCAACAGTACTGGCTACCAGTCAATTACTTGGTAAGACGCTCTCGCAATGCAAGTTCAACACTCAACACTCTAACACATGGTCTATAAGCGTGTTCAATCAAGTCACGCTAACACTTGATAGATCATAACACACTTTTGGTGTTCCCTCAAGCGCCTTGTATTTGCGCTCAGTTATTCCCTCTCATGCACCACTATATTTATCATCAAGAAATCTCCTGGAATAGGCTTAGAAGCATTTAATAAAG
Organism: Cicer judaicum; assembly: GCA_037974835.1. Taxonomy (NCBI): domain Eukaryota; kingdom Viridiplantae; phylum Streptophyta; class Magnoliopsida; order Fabales; family Fabaceae; genus Cicer; species Cicer judaicum. The sequence continues at coordinate 12,987,201 of JBBPBS010000738.1, forward strand.
CTAGGTAACATTTACATAGGCATACTTTGTGGAACTTTAGCTTCTTAAGAGACTAACTATTAGGAGGTAAATTTCAATTTTGATTTTGAAGGAAAAATATATGACAAAGAGTTCTAAGTTAAGAATGTCATTTTATAGAAAGAAGTATGACAGCATATTGAGATTATGTTAGATTATAAAGTGGCTCATTGAAGAAGATTACCGAGTCATTATTTGATAGTTATTTTAGGCCACTCAAAGATCACCGTTATAACTACTGAGGAATCATGGCATATTGATGTCTCCAACAACATCAAAAGGCATGTCCTTTCAATAGCCGTTTTGAGGGTTTCTATCTTTGCAAGTCAAATAGGAAGTCTTAAATAACATCTGAAGCTATAAGTTGAAGCTCAACTATCAACCAATTGGATCAATATTCCCAACCATAGAAGCCGCAAAGGTTGTTGATTTCATTGAATAATGGAAGCAGAGGAGAGTAAAAGCTTGCATTAAATCCAGTTATGGTTGCCTCAATAAGTCAAATACTGATCACAGACTGGTACTTTTTCTGCGACTTCATTTATCTGTCATAATTATTTTTTAAAAAAAGAAGGTTATGATAAATGCTTCAGTTATAAGACTCAATCGATCAGTCAATGGATCTAAATAATCCTAGTAATGCGATTGTTATATGCTCTTCTGTGTTGTAACCTTTTTCGTAGGATAAATAATTTATCATTAAAGAACAACTTTATGAAGCTTAATCTTAAGAAACCCATTATTTTTCCAGAATAGAATGGCCTTGATAATCAAAGTTTGGCCGGGAAATAAGTTAAGTTGTCTAAGGATTATTCTAGACATGCATTCGACTCGTGTATTCTCAATCAATTCAATTTTAACTAAAATTTATTAATTAGTTAAATCTAATTACTTATTTTGTTGCTTTCCGAGTATGATATATTGCAAGCTGTGGTAAAACTTGAATAGTATCACAAATTATATTTGTTGAAAAATTTAAAATTAAAAAGAATAGTTAAACTTATATATATGGTACTTGAGATTACTCTGATTGTCAAAAGTTTTTTCCGTGCAAATTTATAAATGCTAATACTAGTCATTTGTATTTTATGGCATATAAATATATTACACAAAAGCTGAAAAAAGTATAAATATATCTGGGCCAAATAAACCAGATACCAGAACATGATATACTGAAAAATACAAATAATAAACAAGTGACCAAAACAAGGTGAAGGAAATTGTTTTAAGGGTTATGGTTCTGTGTATAAATATAGTCTGTGTGAGCAGCAAGGGTTCTCCTCATCAAGCATTCTTCCTCTTTGATGCCTTCACAGCTTTTATCAACTTCCTCAACATCCTATAATGCATGATGAAATATGGGATGAAACATAAGCTTTTTAAGCATCAAACGAGGATGTGAAAAAGTGGTGTAAAAACTAACATTAACATTGACATCAACAAAAGAAAACCAACCTGTTGTTGTGTTACTACCAAAGATTCCTTTTGAAAAGCCGGTTCGGGGCGTGCAGAGTCAGTGAGCATGTAGCAGAGGAACAGAGTCATGAAAAATAGGGTTGCAACTTTGCTCATATTTGCTTTATTTTAGAGAATGCAATGAGAAAGTTACATATAAGAGTAAGAGATAAACAAAGACAGAAAATATGTGTGTATGTTGAGGTGTGGTATGAATTGAAGCTAGGAATTTATAGAGGTAAGAAAAGGAAATGGAGGTGTGAACTCTTAAGTGTGAACCATTAAAGATATTGAAGATTTTATTTATTGCAATTAATAATAAAATTTTAATTTAATTGTGGTTTTAATCCCTCTATGTTTAATAATTCACAAAATTGATTCTCTTATTTTAAAATTCCATAATTTTGATCACTCCATTTGATTTTTTAACTAAAAAAACGTGACATGATATATTATAACTTTAATGGTTAACACCCATCAAATTATAATTTAACACTGTAAAAGTATAATTTTCAATTTTATAATTTTTTATATTTATAATTTAATTAATGACATATAAATAGTTAATTTATCTAAATAATTTTATATTATAAAATTGTGTCTCACATTATTTTAAATACTTCAAATTATTACTTTTTTAGTACAGAAATATAAAAGAACTAAAATTGTCAGCTTTTAAAATTTATGGACCAATTTTATTTATTAATAAAAGTAGAAAAACCAAAATTATAATTAATTCTAAAATTTTTAAGATGAAAAAGACATCAAAGAGTTGGAATAAGATGATTAATAAATAGGTTTTGTTAGAATCCTTCTAGAGAAACCTAAAAATGAAAATTTTGTATCCAAAAAAATAACTTTTAAACTTTCAAATACTTGAAAATACACGTTTTAATATATTTCTAATTTATTTTTTCTATGTGTTTAATATATTTTTAATTTATTTTTTCTATTTTAATTTCTTAACAGTTATTCTCCAAATACTTATTAGCTTTGACTTAATATATTTCTGAGCTTTGGAGTAATGAATATTTTACATTTGATTTTTTGTCCTTCCTGAAATACCTTCTTTGTATGAGGATGAAAGTCACTGTAGTATAAATGCACACATTAAGACATGATTTTTTGTTTCTTTGTATTTTGTTGAATTTTATAAAAGTTAATACTTATTTGCAAAATTATCCTTCGTTAATAGAACGAGAAAGAGAGATTACATAGAAAAAAAATAATAACAAATTGTTAGAAATATAATAAAATACATTAATGATTGAATATTGTAAGATACAATTTAAAATGACTTATATCTAGAGATGGATGGAGACTTACGAGTATTTTTTTTTTTGGTTGAGAAAATTGAGACCTTAAGTATTAGTAAACACAAAAAATGAATAAATTACGAATTTATTATTTTAAATAAACGGTCATATAAAAAATAGTGGAAAAATCTTATTGGACCATAACCAGAAGGAAGCCACAAGGAGTAATACAAAAGATAAATCGCAGGAAAGGTTGATGCTATTTACAAAATAGATTTTTAATACAATAATAATAATATTAATATAATTAAAACACAAAATTTGACGTATAATGATACATATATACAATTTTTGACATTTTATAAAAAATAAAATATTTATTTACTATATTTTATACGCTATTATATTTTTTATTTTATATTAAATTTTGTGTTTCAATAATATTATTTTTTTTAAAGTTATTTTAATAGGATAGTAATGTTTATACAAAATATTAAACAACATTTAAATGAGAAGATTATGGCTGAAAGGTAGTAAACATTTAGAAGTAGAGTAATAAATTAAGTAGTACAATATATTATAATTACACCCTTGATTTTTCTAAATTAAAATTACAATATATATATATATATATATATATATATATATTAAGCATGTAATTAATCACATGCACTTAAAACTAGCATGGCAATTAAATAAAAGTTCACACCATAGGAAGGTATATAAAATACTAATTAATACATACCTTGGATGAGCTCTATTGTCTGTTAGTTTACAAAATATTAGAAAACTATGTGACGAAGTAGTTGTTGTATCAAAAGCAAATGGAATACGAGTAGTCCACTTCAACACGTTAAGGATCTAAAATCCATATTCAATCAGCATATGTTATTGTTATGTCACATGATACATCTTTCGGCAGATATATCAACTAAAGTTGTAATTATATAAACAAATCAAACTCTTACACGGTCAAACATTAGCAGCACTTCTTTTGAATTGTAGACAATGTAAATAAAACACCACTAATTAATAAATAATATTAAAATCTTGACCACAAAATTATATTAAAATGATTTTAATTTCATGTTTTATTATTATTTTTTTAAAAGTAAGAATTTAGTTTGTTTGGTAAGATCAATCATATATATTAATCTTATCGAGATAATTTATATTATATTAATTTTTAATTTAATAATAAATTTTATAATATAAATATTCAAAAATTCAGAAGGAGATATGAATGGTGTAATACTAACTATAAGTATTTCGGTAGTGTAAGATTCATGAAAAAAAAAAGAAATCGGTAGTGTTATATGATTGCTCTTATATAAACGGAAGATAGTGGGCAATAAGATGCATTCAAATATCATACTAAATTGCATATTGTTATTTTTTTTTTTAATAAAAAAATTGCATATTGTTATTAGAGAGAGTTTTTTTTATATATATAAAATATTTAGGATGAGAGAAAGAAAAAATAATTTATATCTAGAAGCTCACTCGTGAATCGTGATATATCAACAATTTCGACGGCATAATTCACTTTAGTGATCAAATGTTCAACTAGTATTATAATTTGATAGAAGTTTTTATGGTACATTCAAAAGTTGAAGGCATTTTTTATATTTATTTTTTAAATCAATAAAGTAACTATTACTTTTATGGATCGAACGTATATTTATCGGATATGTATTTAAGAAAAAATTATTTTACAAAAAACATACAGTATTTCATATTTTATAAATATTAGACTAATTTTTTACATTGTATCATTAAAAATGTTCCATATTAACTATTATGAGAAACAAAAATCCAAAAAAACAAACATTTTTATAAATAATATTTAATTTTTATAATTTTTAAGTGATATCAAATAATTATTTTTAAAAAATTATTTTACTATTAATTTATAGATAAAATATGTCTATCTTTCTATGTAGAATTGACGGATACAGAGTAAACTGATCAAATGTTCAACTAATATTATGATTAGATAAATATGTAAGAATAAAAAATCATTTTTAAGAAGAAGAAATTTAAGTCTTTGGTTAATTGGTTAAGTCTAATTAATTGGACGTGAGAGGGAAATCCATTCTAAATTTTATTTCGTAATGTTTGACCATTCAACGGAAGATTTTTCTTTTAAATTGCATACGAATGATGTCAAACATTAACGTTGTTTGTTTTGTAGTATATGTCTTACTTCCATTTTTGCTTTTATTAATTAAACACTTATTACCGGGAGGAGTAGGTGTGGTTATGTTTTTTTCCAGCATTTCTCTTTACAAATTCAATTAATTTGTGATGAGGATTTCGTAATAATTTCCCAGCATTTCTCTGGTATGTGATGCCATTGAAAGGTATACATTTGTTTGTGCATCAATTTGAGCAAGCGATTCACAACTTTCATGCTTAGGTTGATCAGAATAATTTATCCAGATAAGTTGAAGAAAAATGCATCTTGGTCAATCCAGACAAATCAAATATTTAATTCATCAATTTCACTCCCAATAATTTACATCTTTATTGTTAAAATCTAGAAATCCTGAAATTGAAACTAAAAATCCCTTAATTAAAAATCATAAAATAAAGATTAAATTTTGTTGATGAAAATTGTGTTTCAAGAAAATAAAATTATTTATTGTTTTTTTAAATTTAAAGCTGTTTTTTCTATTTAAAAATATTCACAATTCTATATCAAAGAGAAAGAGAAGATAAAATTTCAATGAATCACAAAAATAGTAACCGACTTTAGAGGACATTCTCAATTATATGTCTATTAAGTAGAATTTTGATAATTAAAATAGTTTTTGACTTTTTAAAATACTTAATTTCATCTATAAGAATATGAATATCTCAATTTAATTTCTAATCATAGAAAATATGTTTTAAATTCATCATTTTGTGAATAATTAAACCCCTAACCCTCGTGCCCTTTTTTCTCATCTACTTGCTGACACTTTATGTTACTCTCTACAACATTATGCAACATGTTAAATAAAGGACATCACTTAGTCCTACAATCATCACTACACATCTCCCCACACCAATCAAATCAACTCAAATTTAAATTACTATTATTGCTATTTAAAAAATATGTTTTTTTCAAAAGAATGGAATGAAAGATGAAGAGTGAACCACATGTACATTTCTACCACTTCAAAGTTCACAGTAAAGAGCAACTATTTTTTTCACAATGCATATTGTTACAAAGAAGAAAAAGTGTCAATAAAAAAAACAATAAATACATAAAAGTTATGACATGTAATTTTCTCTTCATTTTATAATTTTAGTATTTTTTATTTTTGTCTTTGTCCGTACACTTGACATACACATCATCACCATCCACGATATTTATAGAAGAATGAATTTGAAAAAAAATTAAAGATTTAAAGACTAAATTAAAATATTTATAATCTCAAAAATCAAATTGAAAATGTCCTATAAATCAAAAATCAGATTAATTATTAATATTTTATTTATCAGATCATTAACAAAATTTAATAATGATCATTCACAAAAAAAATGCACTTAAAATTTAAAAAATATTTTATAAAGTCAAAATCCAAATTAAAATATTCATAATATTGAGGACTAATTAAAAGCGTCCTATAAAGTCAAAGACTATTTTAATAGTTTTTTTTATAAATTTGCATAATAGAGTAAACGAGTCTTTACTTTTTTAAGTTAGCATCTTATATTTTTATTTAATACCGTTAATCTATATCTTTTTTAATAATTTATCAACTTATTTTATATTTTTATAAAATTTTATCTGCACAATCTATATAATATATAGTTTTTATCTAACGAATTTAAAAAAAAATTATGGAAATTTATATTAGACGAAGGTGTGCTAGATTTATGAACATTGAATAGTTCACAAACCCAAGTTCTCACCTCATGAATAGAAGATTGAAAATTTGGATTGGATTTTGAATAGAAATTAAGGGATGTGATCATTGCCAAAGTCAAGTAGTCTTGGTGTTTTGGTTGAAAAGATGGATGGAACTATTCTTTTTAGGTAAGGTTTTGATGCTTTGATTAATATGAAAAATGGTCAAAATAAAACTTTAAAAAATCGGTGATGGATTGTCTCATCCATAAATATTAAGAGAATTGCTGTAATGAATATCATCTTTTGAAGCATTGGTCCACATAAAACGACATATAATTTACCAGAACATTCACTTTTCTTTTTCCTTTTTATGTTGTTTTTTATTTTCAGTTATCCTTTCTTATAAAATCAACAATTAAATGCTAAAATCTAGAATGTACAAAACTATATGGACATGATTTTGTAATAGTTATTTTATATAGTTGACCGTGATTTTATTATAAAATCCTAACACTAAATTATAATACGTGACATTTTCGTTGAAACAAACTTTAGATAGATGAATCTAAATCTCATTCTTTGATCTATCAACCTCATCCGATCTAAAAATATAGACATAGCAAGAGAAACCACATAAGCTGAGATACTTCATGTTAATATTGAAATTTGAAAGTTGCATTATCGTTAACAAAAGTGCTTAATTGGGTAAGATCGGTACACCAATGCATGCAAACTAGCAAAATGGTAAAAAGAATCTGCATTTTATCATATCTCATTAAATGTCAATTTTTTTAATACACTTCTTTATGTTCAGAATTAAACGTATAAAGTTAGAGACGATAATAGGTATCTACAAATACGAACAGTATTCATATGCTACTCTACCATTAGATAAAAATAATATACATACGAATACTCTTTAATAAATTTTTAAATATATGTAGATATTAGTAGGTATTTATGCATTGTAAATAAAAAAATCATTCATGTACGAAAAATATTGTGAGTGGCAATTATGTAGAATTTTTCCCTTTATTTTGTAAAAAAAATATTAACACCTAAACGCATTAATAAATTAACAAATAAATAAAATATATCACAATTTTATCATAAAAAGTATTAATACAATATGACAAACAAAAAATTACAATATACTAATTTAACTAATTTATTATCGTATATGAATATCTGCATATATAAATATTATTAGATGTGTATTTATATTCATTAATTAAAGAATAATTAAAATATTCGTTTATTTTATTGACAAATATTCATTAAACTACCCGTCTCATGCCCATTTTATCCAAAAATACAAACGTGTTTGCCACCTCTATATAGGGCAAGAGTGTCTCAATGTCAGTGACATGATGGTGGTGGCTCAAGGAGTTTTATATAAACTCTAACACCGTATAAAAGTTTGAATTAAACGTAACTCAATATTTTGTAGATTCATAATTATCTGCCACTTATATACACCTTCATAGAATATCTCATCCACTATTTAACTCTTAGGGGCCATTGAATTTGTAAGATATAATAGATATATAATAATATATAAAGATAGATAATATAATAATATGATAAATATTTTTATATTATATATTTGATATATATATATATATATATATATATATATATAAACAAACATAATAATGATATTTTATGTTGTGATGTATTTGATATACATATTATTATGACATAATATAATATATATTAAATAATTTTATTTTATTTGTTAGATAATTTTTATTTTATTATATAAAAGTTATTTAAAATAATTTTATTTATTTGTTAGATAATTTAAATAAAGATATGATATATATTATATACAAATAGAAAAATAAATTATGAAAATAAAATATATTTACACTTTTCATATTTTTATAATTTTAAATATAAATTTATTAAATTATATAAAAAGACAAAACTATTATTGTGATAAAACTATAAATACCTTTAAATTAATTATAAATCATTTTTATATTAATATCAAATTATATTAATTTTCTATATTTATATTTTATTAGATTATTTTATAAAGTATATTTAAGTTTTTATATTTTAGAGAGAAAAAACATTTATATTTTATTATATTTAATTTTTTGAATAAAAATAATTAAATAAATTAATATTAATATTAATTTTATGAATAAAAATAATTGAATAAATTTCAAATAAAACATAATAATTTATTTTTATTATGTATCTTATTAGGTGAATCAGCTATTCGCTTAAATGAATGTTTGTATGAAAATGACATAAATTCATTGCTTTAGTAAGTTTTCTCCTCTTTCTTCGAGAACTTCCTTGTGCTTCATACATGCCTTTCCTCAAACACAACGATATGAGCGTGGCTACCGAACCAAAAGCTAATTATAGATGTGGCTAAAGCATCCTCGTTACAAATCTCTTTTTCCCTCGTGTCTTGTCCTTGCAATTTATTTTTTAGTATAATTTTTTATGAAAAATACATTATATCTATATAACACTAACATTTTAAATTGTTTGATATGGATGTATTGCCTAGATTCATCTTGACGTTTATGGGGATTAAGTTCGAAATCTAGAAAAATAGACTCTACTAAAAAAAAAGTGTAATTTAAATAATTAAAAATTATTTTAATATATTATATTTTTATCGAATGAAACATTAAAAATTTAAATTATTTTATTTAAATTTATCAAAATAAATAAATTATAAATAATATTTAAATACAATTTCAAACTAATAATAACATTATAATTATTTTAAAATAGTTATTATTTTAATATTTTTTAAAGCAAATTTATAACTCTTAAAAATACTATCACATAATTATATTTTAAAAAAGAGGGGTAAAAAAATTTGATTTTAAAATATAGAGACTATTTTAGTCCAAAACTAAATTTTTTACCAATAAAATTGTGATTTTTAACCTAAAAATAATAATTCATAGTATCAATTATAAATTTGAAGAGTTATATAAAATATAACTTTTATGGAAAAAAACTACCATTTTTTATACTTAACATCACAATTTTTAGAGTAAAAATTATACTTTAGGAACGAAATTGTAACAAATATAAAAATAGGGATTAAAGTATTTAATTTTAAAATCAATAAACTATTTTTGTGAATACATTATCATGAAATAATAGAAATGTGCAACCAATCCATGAAATTATTATTGATATTTGCTTGATATTGTTTGTGACAAGGTCGGTATGTCATTGTCTAAGTCATTGCACTATTTATCCTTTATAATTTATTCCTTTTTCCCTTTGATGAATTGTTGTTTATAATTTTCTTTACTTTATTTCATATATCTCCTTCTAGTTCACATGGATTTGCTTACAGTTCGACTCCTTTTACCCTAGTTTTCAGCAATTATTGTACTCCGCCAAAATAAAGCAAGCCACAAAATAGGTGTGAGGCCAATTCACTTGAAACTTGTCCCTTGCTTAATGCTTAACAATGTCCATGCCAATATATATTCACATACATATATGGTCTATTTGTTGACATGTAATGTCACTAAACTGTGTCGATATTTGGGGGTGCTTCAACTGTGGTTCATGACCCATGTCTGTCTCAATTCCTTTAAATACCAAGTTGTAGATTTAACACTTTAAAAAAAAAAATTTAGGGAGAATGCGGATGCTTTGAATTTCCTGAACATTTATTATGAGTTTTTCTTCCTTAATTGTAAATTAAATACATTGGTACAAAATTGGTTATAGCCAAACATAACTAAATACTAAATTTGGGATTCGGTACATATTGCAAACTTATTTTTTATGTTTTGTATGACTGAAATATTAAATTTTCTTTTATAAGTAAAAATTTATTGGTCTACTAAATTAATGTTAATATTTCAGAAAATGACCTAAACAACAAAAAGTTTAAATAATTCCTCCGTTCCTTCCCCTCCATTCTCTTCCAACCAAGCATATACGAGTATTCACTTTCTTAATTTTCGTTTTGGCTTTCAAAACTATATATGTTTTGTTTCATTGGTGAATCATGTGACGATTCATCTTTATAAGGAGTTTACTATAGAGGGATATTTAAAAATTATTTGAAATTTTGTCTAATAATTAAAAATATTTTTGATTAAATAATATTTTATAAAATCTTGTTATTTTTATAAATTTGAATAAAACTGTAATTTGATTAGTGTTAATTTAATATAAAATATATATTTGTATTTATTAATTTTTAATAATTAAATATTAAATTAATATTTAAATCGTAAAAATAAAAATAACTATTAATGTTAATTTTTAAAAAAAACGACGTAGATAACTATTAAAATTTTAAATTAATATTTGATAAGTATTAATTATGGTAAATTGCAGTTTATATTAAAATGAATTATATCAACACCACAATCTTTAATAAACTTTTTTAATTGATTTAAATCTATCTAAATTGTAACTAATAAAAAAAATATAATTTATTTATTAGTATTAATCATCTATTGGAATATCCCTCTTGTTTTGGTAATATTCTTTCCCCAACTCTTTGATAATATTATAGTAACCTACAGATTCCACTAGCTCAAACTTTGAGTGTCTTTATTCTCACGGCAATTGCTAGCTAGTCTCATGTCTCACAAACGTACACATGTATTTCCATGTAATTAATTAATATTATACATTTGAATACGTATGTTCTATGAAATATGGGAAATCCTAAAACGGTGAAGTATTCTAAATTCTTACCGGTTATTTATTTGGTATTGATATTTTATTGTGAGTGAATTTTTTATAATAATATAATATTATTTATGTACTTTTTTTTTTTTTAAATTAAACATAATTTTTTATTTTTTAAATTTTCACTGTAACTTTGTATTTAAATGAACACTTCAATTCTCTTATATAAATGTATGTTTTTTAATTAATGTATTCTTACTTTCAATTTCTTTAATATTATATTTTGTATTCGTGTTTAATATCCATATATAATTTTTTTTTAATTTCTTTAATATTGTATTTTGTATTGATATTCAATATCTATGTATATACATCATAGATAGAAATATAGTTCAACTGAAATATAAGGACTTTCTAGAAATTCAATATATATCTTATGGAACCTAGAACTTCAATTAATATAAACCATTCACCATATTTTTGAAATTTAAACTTATACATTCACCATATTTTTGAAATTTAAACTTATACATTCACCTTGCTAACTCGCTTTGAATTTTGGACTTACATTAGTATCAAAAAATGAACTATAAGTAATTAGTAGTTTTAGAATAATGTAACTTTATTTTTAAAATATTTTTTAGAAGTATTTCATCCTCCATTAATTTCAATCTAAAAAATGATACATTAGTGTTTTTTTTCTTCATAGAATACAATAAAATACAGTTGATATATTTACATGGACTTTAACATATATTTGGGTACCTTAGCAGCAAATAGATAGATTACAGACGTAATAAAGTACTTTAATTTAATGATGACAAAATATGTACTGGTGCACAAAAAGATTTTACTGTATTTTTACTTCAGAGGTTTATAACCAAATCAACTTGTGTTTAAATTAAATTAAACACTTAAATAAAACTTTAGGAGCCGGGCCCAATTTAGAATATAAAAACATGTAATTGGACATCACTTATCCTTAGTGCTAACCGGAACTTTCACCATTGATATTATGAATCAATGAACAACCATCTTGTTGCAGTGTTGCAAAGTACTCCATCCAGTAAGCAGTGAGTAACGTTCCTCAACAGCTGTATCCTCCATCTAGCTTGGCTAATAAAATCACTAAATTATTTTATCAAATAATCATTTCTAATTAAATATTCATGTATTTTTATTATTATAATTACAAAATAAAAGTAATGTTTTAAAAGTAATACACATTGTAATAATTAAAAAAATCAAACGAAAAATGAATAATATTTATTTTTTTATTAGTCACGTCATCAACATTGCCAATCATTAATTGGACACTCACACGCTCATGCAACCATAAAATCCAACACGTGTCATTGTGGACCCATGGTTATTTTTAACTTCATGAAGAAGATTAAAATCCAATCTTTTTCTGAGACCCACACGTTGATGTCACCTTAAAAAAAAAGTGAAAGTGACCCTTAAATTCAACCCCACCACCATAGTGCCAACTGACTCAAACGTACGCGTCTAGTTTCCCAAATTATACACTATCTGACCAAAATACCCCTAGTAAATACCATTATTTACAGAGTAATGCCCTTGCATCACGCCCTTAAATGTGAGCCCCTTAAACTGCCTTTCTTCCCTTTCTCCTTCTTTCCTTTCACCACTCTTAAGTTACAAACCAACCATGCTTTCTACCCTTTCCGCTTCCAATTTCACGGCGTTAGACATCGATCTAACGCGGTGGGATTTTGCTGACGTTTTGTCGGCCTTCGAAATACCAACCAGTCCCAAACTCACTTCAAGTTCCGGTTCGGGTGAACCAAATGAAATCCGTCTTGAAGTAGAAAAACCGGGTTTTGATGACTCGAACCGGAATATGGAGGAGAAAAAGAGGAAGAGAATGATATCGAACCGGGAATCAGCAAGGAGGTCACGTATGCGTAAACAAAGGCATCTAGAAAATTTACGGAACCAATTGAACCTTTTTAAGGTTAAAAACCGGGAATTAAAAACCGGGTTGCAATTTCTACTTTGTCACCTTAATCGCCTAAGAACCGAAAACGAATGGCTCCGGTCTGAACGAACCGTGCTGAGGCAAAAATTGTCGAACATAAGTCAAATTTTGGTTTTTCAACCGTTCTCCACTGCATGGCCATGCCATATTGAATAAATTAACCTTGATTATATTGATGATCATAATTAACAATGTTAATTAATTATATAACGGTCTCCGTTAAATATATCGGAGATATAACTTGTTTTAATTTGTCTGTGTAAGTAAATTAGGTTGGTTACCGGTGTTTTTTTTTTTGGAAAACGGTAATTAAGGTTTTGGAAAATATTGATGCCGTGGTTTTCATTGTTTTTTCAAAACCAGGGTTAGCTAATTATGTAATTAAAATTTCCCTAAAAAAAATAATTATGTAAAATATTAATTAGTGTTTTATGTTTTTGGTAGTTCTATAATATTCTTAATTACAATTCCATGAAATTATGAATGTTGCCTTTTTGTGGTTGCATGTTACTCAAAATATTGATTCGTTTCCTCTAGCTACGGTTTTTGTTATTTTATTATATATGATATCATTCATATTCCATATCATGCAACCCAACAACGCAAGTTTAATTTGCTGCGTATATTAAAAATCCCTTTTATATGAATCAAAATGACTGACACAAACACTCCAATGGTTTTATATAATAGTAAAAAAGAGATATATTAGATATAATATGTTGCAAATTTGATCCTTGTACAAGAGAGACAAATATAAATTATCTTAAAATCTTCTTTAACTTTAGCTTAAGCATCATCCTTCACCTTAAATGTTTATTATAAAAATTGACATGTACAGAAAAATAAACGGAATATTCGATGACATAATATTAATCGACTCGGAATAGTTAATTATGTTGCCTTACATATGCGATGTATTATATATAGCATATACTTTGTGGCAAATAATAGAGGCCAAAAATAATATTCAAGAAGCATCAATTAAAAGTTTTCTTAACATTCTTGTTCACATACTACTTACTTCTGATGACGAGTACTTATTATTTTTCTCACATCTATTAGAAAATTTTGTCGCTGTACTCTTTTAAAAATTATATATGCATGTCACCACATTTAATCAAACTATAGTGAAGGACTTAATTCTTCTTTATAACTAAAGGTGATTGGTTTTGGATTTAGACTAATTGATGAGATAGTCTCTTTATCCAATAGCAATATAAAGTAACAAATGACTTTATTCTTAAATTTTAACTTCCTCCGTCATAAAGTGAATATGAATTAATCTTGCACAATCCATAAATATTATAAAATGACTATATAAAAGAAAATAGTAATATTACACAAATATCCTTATTAGTCATTGAAATGTAAAGTGTAAAACAATGTTATAAGAATAATTTACATTATATAACATTAATCAAGGGATCTTTCTTTTGTTTTGGGAATTTACTTTAAGTTTTGATAAAAATTTAGTATACTTTAATATTATGGTTGTTGTGTTCATTCTTTTTTATCTTTGTAGTACCACCGATGATCAATAAAGAGACACAATTTGAGAAAAAGCATACATGAATATTATCGGGACATGCAAAGAATATGGACAACAGGAGCCGATAAAGGAGAGACACAAATTCTCACAAAGCGGAAGTCATCACAAATTAGTTGAACGAAATACTACATTTATATAGGTCACAACTCATGGTTTGTATGACTCATAAGTTTGAAGAAAAATGATTCATAATCGAAAACATTTAACTGATTCCTTAATATAAGTTTTAACACTTCTTTCATTTTCTTTTGTCACATATTAGAATTTTAGAAAAAAAAGACAAAAAAAAAAATTATAAGAACACAATCATGACACAAAAATATAATATAAAAACTCTAAAATTAGAAGAAAAAAAAACTATTGATCCTAAGACCTCCACACTCTCCAAAACAAATCGATTATGTATTTAAAATTCACTCTTTAGTGGTCTATAGGTTATGGAATTTGTTTGGTGAACGGTCTCAAATTTAATTGTTGCTCAATGGATATGAGTAGAAGTAACTTTTAACTCTTAGTGGTCGAATTAAGGCTATAAATAGATAGTATTTGATTCGTAAATTTGCTTTCATCCTCCATTCATACTATACACCATCTAAATTAGAGAGACTTAGCATTTGAAAGAATAAAAAGCAAGATAGGTATATCAATGTAACACTAGTTGGAAATAAATAGTAGTTTTATTTTTCATATTTGGTTTATTGATTTTGTTATCATGAATTAAATGATCTAACACTTGTGATTGATATATTATAAAATAAAAAATTAATATATATATATATATATTACATTATTCTCTCTATTACTATTTCTCAATCATCTTCAACATATAATATTATATAGATATATAATAGACAAATTTTAAACCTAACCTTCACGTCGTTAGTTAATTATTAAAATATATTGAGTAGAAAAATAATTAAAATATATTGCACCCACAGATTTCTCATATCAATGATGAATTTTAAATATAAACTTCGATTACGTAAAAACATATTCGTTCGTTTAGAGTTGTTTGGGTCACAATCAGTGGAGTTAGGTATATTATTGGTTAAACGCATTTCAAATCGTCAATTAATCATTCTGGCAATAAATATTCATTATAGAGCATACTGTCTTCATCTTTGTCTTTGTTTGCTTGCGTACGTGCTCTTTCTGTGCTTCCAACTTACACTTTGCTCTGCTTCTAGACAAATATTCCAATAACAAAGTCATGGAAAAATATATGTATTTCCCTGTTTGGCATATGAATCAGTGGAGTAATTAATATTTATTTACTCTATTTTGTTGGTCATATTAACTTCCTTTGATTATACTTTTTTATACGTCTTTTCCTATTTAATTAATTTTTTTTTTATCTTAGAATATAAGTTAAATTTTACTATAATTATAGATCTCGAATTCGAACGGTAGAACCTAACAATATCAACATTTATAAAATGAGTTAAAATTTAAAAATAATTAATTAAAAATTTATTAACAACTTATATATCATTTAAGTTTGTTTTGTTACGTTAGTGATACAATATAAAAGCAATTTTCGGTGGGGGAATCTGGAAGAAATGATGATGGATGATCGAGGGATGAAGTAGACAAGTAACAAGTTAGCTCAAAGCATAAGATAATTTTTTTGCAGCAAAGATAATTTTATTCATAACCAAGATGTGCTTAAGTTTAATTTATGATCTTTGTCTTGTACTAATGTAGCATATATTTTATTTTAATCCATTACCATTTTAAAACTAAAACTATGCAACAAGTATTTTTTTATAAGTATACCGAACATATTACAATTTAGAAGATTCGGTCAACATCATAGTAGAAAAATCTTTCTCAATCTTCTACGAAGAATTGCACACAACAATTGTATGCTTGGTAGTATGCATCTTTTGTTTTTAGTTCATTCTTTTAATATCAAAATAACTATGAAGGTATCTATTCACTATATATATATATTTATTTATTGTTCTCACTCCCAATTAATTAAAATATAATATATATTTCATTACTAGTGTATATTTTAAATATTTTGTAGATAAAATATTAAAGAAAATAATAACACTTTAAATATATTTTTTGTGATAATGATACATAGGATAAAAATATTTATTATTGATGAATTAATTATCAGATAGTTTAACAAATTAACTGGTAAAAACGATAATTATGTATTACGAAGTGTCTCTCTTAATTACATTGATTATATAAAACTGTGAAAAAATTTATAATTTATTTTAAAAACTATTCACGGAACAAATATTTATTATTAATTTATTAATTAAAAAAATATTTTTAAGAAATAAATTAACTAAAAGATAAATATATATTTATGTTAATAGTTTGTCTTGTGAATATCTTAGAGATAAAACACTTTAAAAATATAGTACACTCATTATAATTTTTATATGAATATATACAAGTTGAATATTTATTATTGATTAATTAATTAAAGTAGAATATGCATCTAATTAATAGTTTATCTCTTAAACATCTTTTAGAAATTTGAACAAAATTATAATACAATCATTATAATTTATTGTATAAATTGTATTCAAGAGAAATTATTTGTTATTTATCAATTAGTCAAAATATAGTTTTTCCTGAATCAAATAATTAAAAGACCAATACATGCATATTCTATTGTTATTGTGTCTCT
This sequence comes from Cicer judaicum, assembly GCA_037974835.1. Classification (NCBI taxonomy): domain Eukaryota; kingdom Viridiplantae; phylum Streptophyta; class Magnoliopsida; order Fabales; family Fabaceae; genus Cicer; species Cicer judaicum. The sequence continues at coordinate 13,004,616 of JBBPBS010000738.1, forward strand.
AAAATATTTTCGAAATATAATTTTAGTAAATTAGGATGTAACTAATTATATTTTACTATATAAAATACACATAGGACAATATTATTTTTAGTGACTATATTGAATAATATATTCACCTAGATTAAAATTTGTATGTTCCTAAATGATTAATATTTTAAAAACCTGCAATATATGAAAATCTATTCTATCAATAAATTCTTTTGTGTGGATTACCTGAGAGTAAACAATGCTATCCCTTATGAGATGGGTTCTATTTTAAAAGTGTGTAGAGAGATTTTATTATTTTGTCTAAATTGTAGTGTGAGTTTAATTCGGAGACAAATAAACAATGTAGTTCATACTTTGGCATGAGCGATGTTGTTGTCGTTGGTTAGCCCACAAGTTTTCAATCATAATTTCCCCGTTATATTGTTGATTCAATTATGAAAGAAATGATATGAATTTCAGATAAAAACAAAAAATTATTTGTCAACTACAATTGTTTTATTTATTTTTATTTGTCAAAGATACAGAAAAAAAGAATAAATACAAAAAGGGCCATTAAGATATGAAAGTATAAGCTTTAGTCTAACAAATTGGGTTTGGGTCTTGGCCCAGAACTATTGCAGCCCACATTCCAAGGCGAAAAATCACATAATATTAGGGTTTTCAATTTCTTTCAGTTCTATCACTCTGTTTCACTATCGATACTTTCCGCAGTTCAATTTTTTTTTTATCGGAATCGAGAATCATGTCCCGTTTCTACCGAATCTTTTATCAATTCTTCATTTTTGTTTCGCATATTAATTGATGATTTTGATTTTACGACTTTCCCGTTTGTTTTGTAAAAACTGAGGCTATGATGAACGACAACATTTCTCGATACTGATAATAACCAAAGCAAATATTTTGCTCTTTGATGACTGTGTTTGTGCGTGTCTGAGCCTCTTACTTATTATATGCACTTCTTTCAGCTTAATCTCAATATATCATCTCTCTTTTTTCAGCTTCAAAACCTTCAATAGTTATAACCAGTGAAACACTTGAATTATGATTCTGTAATTTAGGTGACAATAATTAAATAAATCGGAAATCTATGCTATTGTATCATGATTGTAATCGTGGCTACATAAACTGCATTTTTGTCATTGTGATAGTTGTTGCTGTCCATATGGATTAATTAATTCAATTAATAAATGATAATATTGTTAGTTTGAATGTCTTCAACTTTCGAATCTGAATCACAATGTTAAAGTTAAAACCAGAAATATGAATATATTACTTGTCTCAACTAGGCAGTGTCTTTGAGGAGACTAGTTTGTGACTTGTGTTAGTTGTTATTGGTCGGATTCATATCCTAAGACTGATTTTCATTGGCGCATGAGAGAATTGTTTTAAAAAAACATAAAAGGTTTTTGAGTTTGTGTTTTCATAGTCATTGTCATAGAGGGTGTTGTCACAGCATTGCTAAATTTGTTTTTCCTTTTTTTTTTTTATATATGTCTAATCAAGTTTCATTCATTCTAGCTTTTAAGAATATGAGATGAGATTCAAGTTAATTTAACGATGTAACAAAGGGCTTGACAGTGTTGTATGGTCTCATAAACTTGATATACTATTTTAATACCCTATTGTCCCACAGAAAGGCAGTACAAGAACGCTCCTTTACTAGCAATGCCTTGTAATTTTCTGGCAAAACTAATAATTGGTCTCAATTATTGGGTGAGTGGATTTACTCATCATTACCACTATAAAAAAAGTGTTTCTTTCTCTTTCTCAACATTCCTCCTACTCTTAGCCCTTTGTCCCATCTTATTTCTTTCACTGTCCAAACCAAATCATGGCTCTAGAATTCCTGTCTCCATTAACTTGGTCACGCAAATTTGCATGCAAACTGATGATAATACTGTCACTCATATTAAAATTAATCTAAATTTCAAGCTTTCATACACACTAGAGGGGACCCACATAAATAAATAACTGGTGAGTTGCTTTGCTACCCCGGTTAACCTTACATGTGTCATATGATTTTGTTCTGTAACTAGAGTCTTATATAATGTGAGGAATGTGGAACTAAGTAGAAACTTTATGTGTTTCTCACTGTTTTAGATTTTTGGAATTGTGGAATGTTGGTACATTATTACAAGCTTGTTATAAAAAAACCGTCATTACAAGTTAGAAAACATTTTCTTCTGTTAATATACATGTAGAAGGTTCGATATATCTATCTAATAATATAGTATACATAATGAGAACATATCAAAAAGATAAACGTGTGTGGCTGACTGGCGAAACTTCCACTTAATGGGTAAGATTCTAACTGTGAAAGTATAGAGTTAAGGTTGAAAATAAATAATATAGACCGTTAGTGTGAAATTGTTTTTACATTCATATTTAATGAGAACTCATAACTTTACTATATCACCCAACCTTTTTATTCCAGTTATGTTGTCATTATCTTTCTTCTATTATGACAATGGGTTCTCTTGCCACTTATGATCCCTTTCGTCCAGGTTGAGTATTTTGATCCTATTTCTTGATTTTGTACTCGAATTCCTCCATATTTTAGATGGGTGATGATCCACACTTAGGACCTTTTTGCTTGAATTTTTTTGGTTTGTCTTTGAGAGGTGTTTTCCAAATTCTAAAAGTTTGATTCTTGAAGATTCATCTAAGTGTTGCTTTTCTTTACTCCCATGTTTGCGGAACCATGAGGCTTCGGTTATTTTTTCCCAACATAAGTGTGTGTCCGTGCTTCTACCTAGAACACAATGATCCTGTCCTTTGCTTGTTGAATCCTTCGTTACACCTTCAATGGAAGTGTATGCCTATAAAGATACTGATACTAATGTAAAGTTGAGTTGAAAGTAAAATTTGAGAGTGTGATGTGATATAAGTAAGTTATACTAGGAGTTTAATTACCTTATATTCATAGTAGTTTTGTGATCCCATTAATGTTCTTACATGGCACATGTTGATCTAAGTGTTGATATTGTATCTACGTCAACATTTTTTGTATATTGAACTTATAGCGCATCTTTAAAGTTTTTTCATAAGAGTTCGACTTAAATTTAGATGTTATCAATAGTTAGGAGTTTTGTATATTAATTTTGAACTCGAATTTAAATATCATGGGATAGACTTTTTCATAAAAAGAAGTCCATCCCAATACAAACATTGATTAATTAAAAATATAAAAGAAATGTAGTCAAAATAGAGTTTGAATAGCTTGTACAAAAAATGAAAGGTTGATTCAAAAGGAAAGGCAAAGAGGGAGCGTAGAATAAAGCAAAAGGGAATGTCTTTCTCAAACACAGATCCCAATGAAAAGCATGAAGTAAGTCTAGCATTGCTTGCTGGAACACATTCGTTTTGTTAAGTAACTTGCTTTGCTTTTTTTTTCCCTATACAAATCTATTGCTGACTCACCATATATTTATTTATATAGATGGTTAGATTAGATTTGGAAAATTCAACCAACAAAATAAAAACGTTACATATAATAGTTAACAATACAAATACTGGTTCTAAGTAGAATAAGTAGCTGTGGTACGATTAATTATTTCATAGTGATATCATGAACTTAAACAATATAATGAATATAGGTGTTCTTTCACACACTACTCATCAGACACAACCTTCTTCTGCTTCTGCTATTGAAGCATTTGTACCAAGCTTTTATCATCACCCTACACCTCTTCATAACTATGGATATTGCTATGGGCTTGAAGGTGAGCATGTTGGATTGTATTCAGCCTTGCCCATCATTCCTGATGGATCCATTTATGGAATAGAAGCTCTATGTAAATCACAAGCACAAGGTTAGTTTAATTCCAATATTTATTACATCATATTTTTTATGTGAAAAAATGTACTAATTCAACTTCTTTCTATTTTATGTGTACCAAAGAAGCAATGCAAGTGAGCATAGATAGTACTTTTCACAAACCAAACAATTCAAATAACATTAATCATGTGCAAGAGAATATCAGCCAACAACTATATTACTCTTCCTTAAGAAACCATGATATGATGTTAGAAGGGTGCATGAAAAATCAAGTAAAAGATAGTGTTCAGCTTCCAAATATAGTTGAGGATGAAATTTTTAGTATGAAGAGTTGGGTTTCAAGGGACATTCCTGCTAGATATGAACAGGATTCAAAGACATATGGGTTGTCAATGAGTCCTGTTTCACAATCAAGTTGTGTTACAATTTCACAACAAACATCACTTGCTCCCATTGATTCTGTTTCCATTGAAATGGTAGACATGAAAAAGAATCAGAACCAAACCGTTTTAAGGAATACTTTTGGGCAAAGAACATCTCAATATAGAGGTGTAACAAGGTTGGTTTTCCTCTAGTTCTTTATCTTTTTGCTTCATTTAAAATGTTGTTATTCAAGAATATTATATAGTATTTATGATCATTAGATATAACTTATATTTTAAGATAGTATGTTTTTGTATTATAATTTAGCAATATACATGTAGACTGAAGAATAAATGTTTAGAATGAAGTTTCTTTATATATAATATATGTCATATATTTCTAAAAATATAAGCACAAAAATACTTCTTCATATCATTTGACTACTTTGACTGATTTGTGTAACTGTAATTTATATCATTTGATCAGACATAGGTGGACTGGTAGATATGAAGCTCATTTATGGGATAACAGCATTAAGAAAGAGGGACAAGCTAGGAAAGGAAAGCAAGGTAAGAAGAATTAAAGCAACTATATATGTTCACACCCCTTTACATTTTTTTCTTCTTTCTGTGTATATTTTTGGTCAAACAAATCTTAGCTTGATTCTATTCCCCTTAGAAAAGCTCTGCATTTTGTAGTAATATTCGTCTCTCACTGTTTTTTTTGTGTTTTCTCCACATCCTCATTTTGTCTTTGATTGATGATTCCACTCAAATGCACAATGATTCCTCAGTTTATCTAGGTAAGGTTTCCAAATGTTAAGCATAATTTTTTCCTTATGATGATATAGCATGAAAATTAATTTCTACACAAGTGACTCCAAAAAAATTATTGTAGGTGGTTATGATATGGAAGAAAAAGCTGCTAGAGCTTATGATATGGCTGCACTCAAGTATTGGGGTCCCTCCACTCGTATAAATTTCCCTGTAATGATTAATTTCATTCTCATTTTTCTTCAATTCAAGATTCTATTTCATTAGTAGTACTGACAGTAACTGATATCAAATTAATCATGATCTCATAATAACAGTTGGAAAAATATGAAAAAGAACTTGAGGAAATGAAGAAAATGACAAGACAAGAATATGTTGCTCATTTAAGAAGGTATGTAAAATATTTGCTTTTTAATCATTAACTCATTAATCAGTTAATAACCATGTTAATGTTCATCACTATAATTCAAATTTGTCAAATTAGGAAAAGCAGTGGATTCTCAAGAGGGGCTTCCATGTATAGAGGAGTAACAAGGTCTCATATATATCACATGCATTGCTGCACTAATTTAATTTCATATGATTTTTATCTTGAAAATAAAACTAGTTTTGAATTCTGATTAACTTTGTAGCAGACACCATCAACATGGAAGATGGCAAGCTCGAATAGGAAGAGTAGCTGGAAATAAAGATCTCTACCTTGGAACCTTCAGTCAGTACACTCACATTTTTTGGTTATTCTTTCTTTTAATTATAATTACTCCCTTTGGTTACATTTGCTAATTTGGCCATAATAAGATAATAAACTTTACCAAACTATATATGTATTAAGCAATTAAAAAAATAAATTCAGTTTTGGAAAAAAAAATTACAAATGTGACACTCATACTAAAAGAAGTAATATTGGTTATTCATTTTTCCTTTGTGAGCATTGTATGAATGGGCATTATATTTTATGTAAATGGTATAATAGGAAGAGGGTGCTTTATAACTTTATAAAGCTAATCTTTGATGCGATTCTTGATCTATTTGAATTAATCTTTTCAGCCAGATAAGGCTGAATTTGATCATGAACAACTTTAATATTCTCTTTTATTAAAGCTGTTAGTTCATAAGGAGACACAATCATAACATCAAATGATCTTTTTAGTACTCTCTTTACTTAAAATTCTGATCTCATGGGCCATTATTTAAAAATTCATGATCCCATGTTCTTTATAGTAATCTAATTCTTACCTTTAATTAATTAAAATAATTCAGCTACCCAAGAGGAAGCAGCTGAAGCCTATGACATTGCTGCTATAAAATTCAGAGGAGCAAATGCTGTTACAAACTTTGATATAAAAATATATGATGTGGACAAAATTATATCAAGCAGTAATCTTCTTAGCAGTGAACAAGCTAAGCGAAACAGAAATATGGATGATGTAATTAACAATAAACTTTCTACATTTGAAGACATTGAAGTAGCAATTCCAATTCAGAAGAGATGCAAAATCCAACAACATGACCAAAATCCACCACCACCTACACAAAGCATTGAAAGTTGCACGGTCCAATCATTTTCATTAGCTTTAGATAACATATATCACTATCAAGAAATAGATGAATCAAATCCTTCTTCATTGGTTACAAGCTTGAGTAGCTCAAGAGAAGAAAGTCCAGACAGAACAAGCTTACCAATGCTCTTTGGAATGTCATCAACCGAATCAATGCCTTCATTTTCTTTGCCTCAGATTCCATTGTCTGTCTTTGCTGCTTGGAATGATGCATGATCAATTTTGTTTTCTTCTTGTTTTACTTGCATGTTCACATTTAAGCATTTTAATCGTGTAACAAACTTCTTAGTCACTTTCAATTTAGGAGAAATCGTTCGAATTTAAATTATGATTTAATTGAAATAATTTTTTTATCAAATTTTACTTATCTATTAATCAACCAAACTCTTAGATAACTAATGCACCTTTTCCTCGTGCTATAATTCTACTGAAAATTTATATTATTTTATAATCTATATGGTGGTATAACATGGGAGAGATATCATTCATTAATATAAGTTTCAACTTTAACACGTGTACTCTAGTTAAGTGCATTCCTTTCTGTAAATAATTTTTATAATAATTTATGATAGTGGTATTGGTTTTTCACGTCCAGTGTCATCATTACTTATTCGTTTTTTCATAGTAAACTTTATCTAAAGGAGGTAGATATTCATATATACCCAATTCTATCAAAGAGAAAATTACTTTATACGATCTGATTTATGACTTCATGACCTGTATCGAATTGCATTTTGTCTTCTACTTTAAGGAAAGCCATTTTGTTGAAATTGGAAAATCCTTTCGGATTATTTATTTTATTATATATAGACACCAGTGATGGTCATAGAAGTAAACTCAGCATGGGTAGTTCTGTTCACACGTGAGCATTTATATACTCAGATCAATTTCCTCTTCTTGCACAAATATGATTTTTAAATTGCCAGAATTAGGTTGAATAATTGTGGATAATTAAGTATTAAGTTTTAAATGAGATAGACTTAATTTTAGGACACCCAAGTTTTGAGTTGTGGGGAATTATATATCTCTTTTTAAATAATAATTTCTCATATGGATAATATTAAAAAGATTAAATAGTCATTTTAATTTTAAATATGTGATACATTGTCCTTATAATATTTGAATTTATTAAAATTACAACTACATTGTCAATTATCTTTTTTATTAGTTATTTTATAGAATACATTGATGAATAAAAAGCACATGACTAAATTAACTAATTAAACTTACATTTAAAAACTAAAATAACTAATAAGGAATATATTAAATTTATTTTTATAATTTTAATACATTTAAAAGATTATATTATAACAACAACAAACATATTTAATAAATAAAATAAAATAAAAAACATATATATCCTATAAAATAGCAAAGATTATATATATAAAAGATAGTGGGAGTGTCAAGTGTCAACCCATGCATAGATGAACATAGATTCATCACTACTTAATCCAATTATTATAAAATTTATATCTAATCTTAAAACGGTGTAATTTATGAATATATTTTTAAGTTATATTTAAGTAAATCTTACGAGTATTTATGAAAAATAAAATAAAAAATTATTACAGAAATAATACACTCAATTATTATTTTTTTAAATAAAATAAATATGAATTTCAAAAAAAGAAATACATAACCTTAGAGGATATTTAATATTGAGACGGATAAAGGAATAACCATTCCTATCACAATTAGCTAGTTTTGTCTATAAAAAACTGAAGATGCATATTTTTTTAGGAAAACTAAGATGCAATTGAATATTTGTGTGATAGCGTTAGTTCCTTGGTGAGTGGTAACATTTTATAAAGAATATATTGGTGGCTATGCCTATCCTATCCTTACAATCTCTGTATAGACATTCTCCCGTGTTGAGTGGCTTTGGTGCAGGGGAAACAAAGTTTGTTGTCATGTGTCTCGATTTCAATTTACAAAACCACATCTAATATCACTCCAAAATCAAATTGTTTGTCGCAACATTATGTGGCCAAAGTCTTATTCAAGAACCAAGAGCCACTGTTGTAATTATCAAAGCTTTATACCAAAAACAATTAGAATTAGACACTGTTCTCCAATTCCATTCACGGGTAACCAATAAACTAATAAATTCAAATATTCAATTCATATTAATTAAATTTTTATTTTTTATTTTTATGTTTGGATTTTAACTAAACTATGCCACAATCAAACTGATCTTTAATAATTTGGGTACTAATTTTACGTCATTCAAAAGTAATATTTTATCCTTTTTTTATTATCAATCATAGTAATACATTGCATTTTTCAATTTCATCTCAATTTTTTGCTGATTTTGTGTTTTCATTTTTGACTGATCACTAGTGTTATATTATTTTTCAAAAATATAAAGAAAAATCAAATATCATACTTATCTACCAACGAAATTAGAACGTTGAAAATGAAACAAGATTTGATTGATATACTGTTTCTTGTTCGTTAAACATAAGTCACATCTAACATTGTCGTATACCAACTCGAAAATATCTTATTGTCTCGCATTATCGCGTAAACCAAAACATAGATGCTACTATCCATCAAATTCAAAGCCTAAAACCCATCCAACTCTTGTGCATTATTGTGGGACCATACTTGGGCTACGTGAGGTTGACGATCCAGCACAGGGGCCTCATATTTTTGTGTTGAGCTTGATGAAGCCCGTAATTCTCACCAAACAACTCTCGTGGGGCCCGTTCAGGATGTTGTTTGTGTCCATACTCTATACACTTGGACTCATGGGCCAATTGTTACCCCTTGCGGAGGCAGATACAGGCGCGATTGTAATGGGACTTCTTTATTTAAGGACTAAAGCCCTTACTAATAAGGATCATGACCCAAACAGAAAATAATTAATTAATTTTGTGGTGCTATTTTTTCCACATCCAACAAAATTTGATGTTTTGTGCCGTCTAGAAATATACTTTTAAATCATTTGTGTTGTTTGGAAGTGTACTTTTAGAAATATGAGTTTTTTAGTAGTGAGGATGATAAAAGTAATTGTGAATTCTTAACTATATTTTTTATGATGTTGCTTATATTGATTTAGGGTTGATGATAGTTCATATTAATTTAATGAACAAATTAAATGTAAAAAATGTTTTTTTTTTATAGATATTAATCAATTGTAAATTTTTAAATTATGATAGATTTGACCGAGAAAATGACCACAAAATTTAAGTACACCATTTAAACAATAAAAAAAAATCTACATGAGATATGTTTTAAAATAATTAAAAGATGTATATATATAAATAATTTTTGGGTTTCACTCTTAAATATGGATAGATTTGTCATTGTTTTAAACTATAGAGTTAATCAGCTTCATATAGTGGTGAATATTTTACATCTATAACATATTATAAAAAAACTAGGAGTGTTATTTTTTATTTTACTTATGAGAATAAGAAGAGAAAAAAAAAAGGAAAATGATAAAAATTTCACACTCTCATCCTGAAAAATGTACAATAATAACTGGCATCTTATATAAGTAAATAACTATTGAAATTATTACAGTCTTGCAATTTAATTAACCAAATTTATGAAATAATAATTTTGAAGTCTTATGTTTGTCTTTGCAGAGCAAGAGAGAATTGCTAATTTAAAAGATATCATTACTATTTTGCACTACTATATTAAGGAAAATATTGATTTTTTTATTTATTTAGATTTGTAGGTACTTCGTTAGAGAAAATAAATTTAAGAGATTAAATCATTATTCTGTAAATTTAATAAACTAAGCTACACTAGTCTTACGACTTTAAAACCCAAAATATAAGTTTACTCCACCATAAGGAAATATTAAGATCCACATGCATAATTTGAAAAAGGACCAAAATTAGGTAAGGGTGGGGAAAATAGCAATGATAAAACATTTGCACTATTTTAACCAATTAGATATTATTTGAATAACATAACAAGCAAACACAACCCATGTATCTGCCCAAAATCCGTTTAGTTTAATACATAAAAAATGTATATATCTTCCTCTTATATATTTTTATATAAACGAGTGAGGTGCAAAGTGATCACAAACTTCTTCTTATTTAAATGTATAAGTTTTAAAATATGTTAAATACTTTAAAATATAAATAACTATTGAATTTAATGGACATGCATCTTTAAAGTAAATTATTTACAATAATAATATATTTCATTTAATTTAATAAATATTGACTAATTTACACCGAATATATACTTCTAAATCTTTTTATTGTGTTTATTAATTTCTAAGTGTTGTTGGCGATCGGTCTTTCGTATAAAAAATTAAAAAATTATTTTATTTCTATAAAAAAAATTAAAGAGCAAAGTTCTTATAATTCACATTTTATATGAAATTGTTTGTTTATAATATTAAAGAATTTAAATAAGATGAATGAATGCATCTATTTAAAAAGTGTATAATATCTGTGGCGTATTGTCGCTATCTTAGAGCTCAATATTAGCAGTCATAGTTCCCCACAAACTCCAAAAGCCCCACGCCACGCCACTCTCCCTCGTTCCTCTACACAACACTACTCACTCACTCCGTCAAACCTTTCATTTCATCCTCTACACGCACGCGCTCCTATCCTGTTTGCACTTCCGTCTCCCTCAACTTCTGTGCTGCCCCTTCCTTTTCGAATAAACTATCCCATTATAATAAAACAAATCTTTTAAATAATCATTAAACTAATGTTTTAAAAATATTTATTATTATATCAATAACTAAACTAAATAAGGTTTTCAAGATTTAATAATTAATTTAAATTTTCAACGCAGTCAAAATCAGAATAATAATACTCTATAGTTTTGAAAAGTTTAAACAGATATTTGTTAACCAAACAAAAATACAAAATAAATTATGAATAAAGAGGATTTTTAGTTTTTTCTCTAATAATAATAATTAGGAAAATATAATTTTTGATATATAAAAACAAAAGGAGTAACCATTCCCACGATTGAAGAGTGAATAAGACCATTTTTCTTATTTTGAAAGAGTCCCTTCTCTCTCTCACAATACCCCACTCACTACTCACTTTAGCCTAAAACCATAAAACATTTCTCTAGTTTTTGCTACACCTCCATGGGAAGAACGTGAAGGGTTAAATACAATATATCTTTAATCTCTTCACAAGAGAAAAAGGAACCAAGAAAAATAGATAGAAAGTTGTTGATTTGGAAAATAGATGGATGTAGGGAGGGTAGTGAAGTTAATGTTATCATTGTTCGTAATATTAATAGCATCAATTAAACGGTGTTTATCAGATCCAAGCGACGAAGCATGTTTAACACATCTAAGCAAATCATTAGAAGACCCAAACAAATCACTCCATAACTGGATAGAAGAAAACTTCGCTAAACCCTGTAACGATTCAACCTCAAATCTCCAAGGAGCAATATGCAACAATGGCCGAATCTACAAACTCTCACTCAACAATCTTTCACTCAGAGGAACAATCTCACCGTTCCTTGCTAACTGTACAAATCTCCAAACCCTTGATCTTTCATCCAATTTCATAACAGGACCAATACCACCGGACCTACAATCACTCGTTAATCTCGCGGTTTTGAATCTTTCATCTAACCGTTTAGAAGGTGAGATTCCATCTCAGCTTACAATGTGTGCTTATCTTAACATCATTGATCTTCATGATAATTTACTTATTGGGCCTATTCCTCAAGAATTGGGCCTATTAGTCCGTTTATCCGCTTTCGATGTTTCTAATAACAGACTCTCAGGCCCAATACCTTCTTCACTCTCTAACAGAAGCGTTAACTTGCCCAGATTTAACGCAACTTCGTTCCAGGGGAATAAAGATCTTTACGGTTACCCGTTACCACCTATGAGAAGCAAAGGCTTGTCGGTTTTGGCTATTGTTGGAATCGGTTTGGGAAGTGGACTCGCGAGTCTTGTTTTGAGTTTTACTGGGGTTTGTATATGGTTGAAAGTAACGGATCGAAAAGTTGCATTAGAAGAAGGCAAAATTAGTCATCTTATGCCTGATTATTGACGTTTAATCACAATATTCACTTTCTCTAAATCCAAGGTATCTTATCTTTCATTCTTGATGGTTCAGCTCAAAGTAAACAAAGAAAAAAAAAACAGTACTCGTACCAGGTACTTTTTTATTTTTTTTTGGTTATTGTTGTTGTTGATAAGAGTGAGAGGGTGTGGGCTACTCCTTTATTTTCTTTAGTACTTATGGGTTGTTCAGATTGTTGTCTTTTATCGATCACGGGGGATATATAATTTTATAATTTATTTATATTTATTTTTTTCCCATAAGTGTTAAAAAGTTTAAAATTTTCTTCATACCTGATTCTAATTGGCTGTATTATTGTAGTTTCTATTTATTGAAACAATCTTAAATATAATGCAATTTAAATTGATTTCATTTTCGTTATTGTTTGTTGGGTTGGGTTTGGTTGGCATATGGCAGGATGGTAGGGTAGGATATAAGAAACTGTGTGTTACTATAATGCTATTGCTACCTAGCTTGCTAGGTGAAGCGCTGCGCCGTTCAACTGCAAATTTTGAATCGCATTATGCTAAGAAAATGTGAATTTTTACAAACTCAAAACAGCTGGTGCATTCTTTTTTTAGCGGATAAAAGTGCTGTTTCCTCACATTCTCGAAGAAACTAGTGCTTTGTTAAGTTGAGCTGGTGGGAGACACCAATTATGGCACACAACCACGTGGATTGAGACATTTTTAGGAGGATTAACGACACACTATTTTCAACTTATTATATTTGGATTGATTAAAAATATAAATTTAGTGGGATTTATATGTAATTTAACCACTAGATAAAACCAATTAAAACTTTATAAAATATGTCCACATAGAAGTACTTTTTGATGTTATAATATTTTAATGTGATCTTCAATTTCCAATAGACTTATAAAATTAATTCATAGTTAAAAATAAACTTCTAATAGATTTAGCTTAAAAAAATTGTTTGTAGTAAATTTACTCCCAAATTGTCACTTGTCAAAATAAATAAAAAAATAAAAAAACCTGTCAATTTGATTTATTTAATTTTACTGCTATTCATTCACTTGTTAGTCCAAACTCCAAAGGGAACATGTTTGCTCGTGCTTTTGAATTTGGCTGCCTATCCTTAATTTCCTCCTTAGCTTCGGATCATTGTTCAGAATGAAGCCATTTTTTTAATGTATTTAAGGTTACCTTCATGAATCATGATGTTGGGCAAAGCATAAACAAAAATTAAAATTTACAGCCATAAAGTAATGAGCGGTTAACGTGAATGTAGTGCTTACCATAATTATGGCTAGTGGACTCCTTATTTATTTGTACTCTTACTATTCTTCTTCTGGCCCGGTTTCTTTTTTTACTTTTTTTCCTCTAAAAGTTATGTGGGCCTAGTTTCGTTAAGTTCTCGCTAGCTTTGTAACTTTACTGTTATATGGAATCATTTCATATGCTTCCCCTTGTAGCTAAACACACACTGCATTCTTGTTTCTTAACAACTCCACTGCATTATTCTTAGGTAAGAAAAATACACACGGTAAAATATATATAGTAAGCTGTGTAGTATACGAATGCTTATATGGTTAAGATGTTTAATAATTTAGAGTAATGCAACACCATACAAATTTGATTAAATTTCAAGGATTCATAATTATAATTTCAATTCACCATTACTAAAATAAAAATACATGTATAGTATTGAATAATGAAATTAATTTACATACATTATTGGTGTAAAAGATTATTAACAGTTGATAAATCGTGATTATTTGTGTAAAACTTTATAAGTAGTTAAAATTAAAGTCAATATTTTTAATAACTCGGTAATTATGATTGATTAATCATGTAAAAAAATTAATTAATTCCTTAAATAATAATATGTCAAGTTGCAAAAAATAACACTGCATGTATGAGCTGAGCTATCAAAGTGGATTTCACAGGTATCAATCAGATAGATTTTCGTTAGTATACATAATATATCAAAATATTCCTTTGATTAGTAAAAGGTTGTGGTTATGCTGATAGTTTTTATTTTCGAATTGATTTTTATTTACTATCCACAATACATCAAACTATTCCTTTGATTAGTAAAAGGTGATGGTTATGTTGATAGTTTTTATATTGAAATTCATTTAACTAATCCAATGTATTCGTCCATGTGATAACAGGCAACACTAATTAACCAAATTGAAATGGAAAGGAGACAAAGTTAAGTGGCTCGTTATGAATATAACTTTGTTTGGTGGCTCATGTAAATGAATTAAGTACGTGGTTGAGGTGAATTAGTTAAATAGCATAGTGATAAGAAAGATCAAATATTCAATTTCTACCTTAACATAATTCTAATAATTACTAATATAATATTAATTATAAAAAATGAAAAAAGTTAAGTTGCTCCTCATCCAAAAAATTGAGAAAACATTAACAACAAATAAAAATGGTTAACTTAATGAAATTAGATGAAGATTAGACTCCAGTGACCCTATAAACTTGTTTATTCCATGACAAAGTGGTGATACTATTAAGATTGGATTTATGGTAAAGAGAATATAGGTAGTCAAATGTGGTTTAGTCTTTTTGGGTGAAAGTCAAATGTGCTTTCATTCCGTTGATTAATGGGCTCACCGAGATTGGCATGAATGTCATCATGGAGTTGGGCCCCTAACCCCACCCATGTTATTTGGTTTTATACATATGTATATGTATATATATATATATATATATATATATATATATATATATATATATATATATATATATATATATATATATATATATATATATATGCTCTCATAAAGTTGAAGAGGATTTTTTTCGTATGTGTTTTGTCATGTTTCT
>JBBPBS010000738.1:13019913-13035220 GCA_037974835.1 Cicer judaicum
TATATATATATATATATATATATATATATATATATATATATATATATATATATATATATATATATATATATATATATATATATATATATGCTCTCATAAAGTTGAAGAGGATTTTTTTCGTATGTGTTTTGTCATGTTTCTTCTAGCTAATGGATTTTTCTCATGAATATAATTGTGCTACCTCACGCCCCTCGCCGCTTTCTATTTGCTGCTATCACAAGTAAAGTGCAACTGCTTTTAATTATCCGTTGCTTTTGACTTCCAGCTTCTTGATATGTAACAGTCTAGCATGTAGCCCACAACTTCCTAAAAACGCGATAAATTATATGAATCGGTGGTATTTTATTTGAATATGGGTCGAGTTTAATTTAAATATTGTCTTCACTTGTAAATAAATTATTAAATTTAGTACTTTTAATATACATCTTGTTAGTTAGTTATGGTTAATTCAAAAATGATGTAATAAGAAATTAATTCATTTAGGGCGGTTAGGAGTTTGTTAAACAAGTTAGTTAGTTAGTTACTTGAAGAACAACTATTCAAATAATTTTACAAAGGCAGGACACATTTCTCGCACAACAGGCAACTGTATAAAAGCATTCAGAACTTGGGCTTAAGTCTTGGGAAATACGAGTTCAAGTGTGAGGAATTTAAAATTTAAGAAACACAAGTGTGAGTGAAAGAAAGGAATCATGAATGGAGCTGGGAAATTTCCATTAAACCTACCAATCTTTGATGGGAGAAATTGGGAAAGGTGGTCTGCATCAATGAGGTCATTATTGGTAGCTCAAAAAGTGTTTGAAATTGTGCAAGATGTCTATGAACAACTTGGAACAAATCCTACAGAAAGGCAACAAACAACCTTCAAAGATTGCAGGAAGAGGGACTACATGTTTTACATCCAATAAAGTGTAGATGTAAACAATTTTGAACGGATCTCAAAGGTATCTACGTCAAAAGAGGCATAAGATATCTTGGTGAAATATTACACAGGGGTGAAAAGACTAAAAAGATCAAACTTCAAATGTTAAGAAGAAAGTATGAGTTGCTTCAAATGGAGGAGAATGAAAATGTTGCTAATTTCTTCAATCAAGTACAGGCAGTGACAAATCAAATGAAAGCAAATAGAGACGTGATAACTAAGTTGGTGATTTTTGAAAAAATTATGAGAACATTGACATAAAAGATACGATCATATAGTGGTTGCAATTGAAGAATCAAATGATCTTAATACGATGAAATTGGAAGACTTACAAAGTTCACTTGAAGCCTATGAATTGAGAATCAAAGAAAGAAGTGAAAATCATACACAAGCACAGGCTTTGCAGGCTCGAATCAACAAGAAATCAAATCAAGATGGAGGAAAATACAAGAAAGGAAAGGGAAAATCAAAATGGCATAAGAAACAAGATATTGATGATAGCGAGGTTGTTGGATCTTCCAAGAATCTTAACAACAGTAGCAACAACAACATTGATAAAGGCCAAAAGAAATTCAACAAGAAGAGGATTCAATGTTACAATTGTCAAAGCTAGGGTCAATTTATGATGAATGTAGATCAAAGAAAGTGAAAAGAAAAGATGATGAAACTCAATTGGCACAAGCTGATAGTTCAGACTCAAAAGAAGTGTTGCTAATGGTTGCCACAAGTTCAGAAGATGACTGCCCAAACTTATGGTACCTTGACACAGGGTGCTTTGAATATATCTCTCATGATTCTCTTAACTGTCAACCAGTGAGAATGTTTGGGGTTTTTCATGAATTTTCTTACGACTCCCACACTATAGCAAATGTTCGATCTTGTATTGCAAAAGTATCTTAGGGAACCCACAACCTGCTTGAATAGAGTGGAATTAGTCAATCGTTCTTCAATTTGTGTTCCCATCTTTGCATTGATCTCTATTGGAATGGTTGCAATCAACCAAATTGATCCTTCTCAAGATTTCTATAGCATACTTTTACTAATGCATTAACAGTCATTCGCCAATTTCAATAAACTCCATGTCCAAAAAATAATTTAGCTTGCCCAAATTTGTCATTTCAAACTCCTTCATAATTTCCTTAAATTGTTCAATTTACCACATGTTGCTGCCTCTAACTACTAAGCCATCCATATATAGGTAAATTAGGATCATTGCAGATTCTCCATTCAATGTGTAATGTCTCACATAAACTCCATATGTTACTGTGCATTTGATGAATCTAATGCCAATTAGAAATGAATCAATTCTTTCGTTCCAAGCTCTTGGTGTTTGCTTCAAACCATAGAAAGCTTTCCTCAATATGAGCACTTTATACTCATTTCCCTCAATCACAAATATTGGTGGTTGAGAGACATACACATCTTCTTCCAATCATCCATTCAGAAATGTAGATTTCACATCAAGCTGGCACATCAGCCAGCCCCTAACACAATCCAATGTTATCACAAGTTTGATTGTATCAATTATAGCCATTGGAGCAAATACTTCGGAGTAGTCTATACCTGCCATTTGCAAGAATCCCTTGGCAACCAATCTAGCTTTCTACTTATCAATTGTGCCATTTGGATTTAACTTCAATTTGTAGACCCACTTTACTCCAATTTGCTTATATTTTTTAGGCAAATATGTCAAGTACCATGTTTGATTCTTCTCAATTGCATTCATCTATTCCATCATTGCTTTCTTACAGGGTCCTTTCTTGTTGGCATATGCTATCAATGTCTCATTTCCAAAATTACTCCCACATCTTTTCAATCATTCTCAATTTTGTTGCTTCTAAAGTACCCTACAACTCTTTAAGACTCATTATGGAAATGTCTTTAGATTCTTCAACTGCACACACAACATAATTGAACCTCATATGCAAAGATCTCAACATTTTTTCACATAGTTTCTTTTCAGTAAACATCACACCACAGCTAGCCATCTGATTTGTGATACTCCTCAATCTTAAAATCAAATCTGACACTTTCTCTTACTCCTCCATTTGCAGCAATTTGAATTATTTCTGTAAGATTTGCAACTTCACTTTCTTGACATTGGTTCCTCTAGAATAACACTTTTCCAGAATATCCCGAACTTCTTTTTCACTTCTTGCATCAAAATTTTTGTCAAAGTTGGATATGTCAAGGCATTGATGAAGGATGAAGGTGGCCTTGCAATCTTCTTGTTTTCTTTAAATTCGACATTTTCTCCTCTGTTGGATTGGCTCCCAAATCTTCAAAATATTTTTCTATCATTTCTAACACTTCTTGAAATCCAAACAACGTTCAAATCTGCACTCTCCATCTATCTCAATCTTTTCCATCAAAATGTGGCATGTGGGATGGAAATTTCCATTGTTTGCACTTGAACCCATTCTCACTTCACTCATGTTTTATCCTTATACGTCACTCGTGTTTATCACTCTGAGATCGAAAATCTCGCTATGGATACAAATTGTTAGCGTTTAAGTTATTTCTTGCAATGGAAGTAAAACAAGAAATAAGAATGAATTAACGTAAATCTATGTTTGTAACCCTACAATATTTTCACTCACACACACACACACACACACATATATATATATATATATATATTATATGTGTCTTTTTAGTAATTTTTATGATTTATTATTTAATTAATAATTATTCTATGTATAAATAAATTAAATTAAATTAGTATAGCCTTTATTTTTATTTAATTGTTTTGATGTGACAATTACATGGCATATTGTGTATTTCTTTATTTGATTAGTTTCGATAATTATGAAATTTATGCATTAGATATGTTTGTTTTATTTTGTTATGTTTGACCTGTAGTGATATTTTTGTCTTACTTGATTTATTTTAGTTGAAAAAAATATTAGTTGAATTAATTAATTAAAATTAGAATTTATAGAAGTTATAATGTTTGATAGTTTTATTTTCGACTAAATAGGTATGCGTTTTAGGAGATATGAGAGTTAGTGAAACACTATTTGAGTTAGCCTCATGTATAAGTGTTTTGAAAAAATATTTTTGGTCCATCCATCTTTATATAAAAAAAAAAAAATAGTGACTTGACTAATTCTTTTACTCTCCTTCATAAGAAGATTCTATGACAATTCATGGTTTTGTCTTGGCATAATGTAACTTTATGTCCTTGTCTCAACCAATTAAGAAATGAGATAATGTACAATCCCTCATTCTTGACACCATGTAACCACTTCTCTCTCCTTCTTAACACATTTAATTTATTTTTGAAATAAAGATTATAAATTTAACTATAACTTTTTTGTGCAATTAAGAGAGGACAACAAAAACACTATTATCTTTTTTATATCTCATGCATTACTCTTTTGATTTCGTTTAAATAAAAAATTTAAAGGGTATGACACCCTCTAATTTATGTATTTAATTAAAATGGATCGCTTGACACTCTACAATATATGGTAAAATTCTACTAGTTAATCATAACTAACTCATAGACATAAATACACATGATTTCAATTGGCTTTGTAACAACCAAATAAAATTAAAGAAATAGTAACCATAATTTTAGAATTAAGTGCACTTTAATTTTAGACAAGACATTAATAATAATATTGCAACTATCGATGGGAATAGATTAGGTCGTCTGTCAGGGACCTATGGCCTGACCGTCTGTCAGGGGCCTATGGTATGACCTACTTATGGCCTGGTATGACCTATTTAATAAAAAAGTTAGGTTTATGCTGTTTTTAAAGCCTATTTATTTAAATAGGTCAGACTCAAGCTTATAAAAAAAAACTATTAGGCCTGACAGGTCAGCCTATATATATTTTATTATTTATTAACATTATTTTTTATTATTATATTAATAATATTATTTCCTATATATTCAGTCATCGTTCCATATTAATAATCATTTCATATTCAGTAGTCGTTCCATGTTTGTTTAAGAGGTAATAATTGGTGGGTTTGTTTTAGAAAACAAATCCATTATTTGAAACTAAAAATTATTTTTAAGGGTTTAAAGGATGCTTATTTCAGATTTTTTAAAAATTATTTTGTTAGAAAAATTATTTTTTGTTTAATATATATAAATATGTACATTGATATTGGTATTGGTATGTGGGGAGCATCATGTGGTATGAGTAGAACATTTAAATATTTTAATGTGAACAAGACTTTTAAAAAGGCTTCCAAGTTAGGCCGAAAATAAAAACATATGATAGGTCGTAGGTCAGGCTTAGGCCAAAAAAATAAATCGTATGCCAGACTCAAGTCTTTCAAAGTCTGAACTGACCTATTCCCACCCCTAATTACAACATAAATATCTATTGAAACCCCCTTATTTAACAATCTCACGACTGCTCCTTATGTTTATACATTTCCATTATTGTCACACCTATTTGTCACTCGTACGCTCTTAAAATAATTTTATAAATCGTAAATTTCAATATCTATCCGTGTTGAATTTATCATTGCCTCATGTGTTATTTCTCGTGTGAATTTTGAGGTGTTAGGAAAGAAAGCGCCTAAGATAAGGTTTTTCTCCCCATGCAAGGTTAGACTAGATATTAAATTAATAGTTTGTAAGATATTGATATATGTTTTGATGTCTTAAAAGAAAAATGTTGATTTTTTGTTTGCCTTAAAGAATTTAACTATAATATTTTATTTTTATGAGTAATATGTTTGTTTTGATAAACTTAATTATAGAACTTAGATTTTTATTATTATAACATGAGTAATATGCTTGTTGTCATATATTTGATATAAAATTGTTATTTTTATGTTGTTTATGTGTAGTTAAAATATAAATTTATGATGTTTATTATGATCTCATGAGTAATATGTTTAGTAGGATGTTTTTAATTTAAAGTTTCAATTGTTGTGGTATTTCATTTCAAAGTTTTGATTTATATGAAATCTATATGAGTTTTGAGGGAATTGGTGAAAGGTTTTAATTTTAATTATGATACCATGATTAAGTTAATTTTTGTGATATTTTTAGTGGTAAACTTTGATTTGTATATTTAAATGACTTTCAATAACACATCATGTAGTAGTAAACCTTCGTTATTTTAGTTTTGATGGCTGTAAGACCCGCATTTTTATTCGTAAGTTTCGAGGACGAAACTATTTAAGATATGTAGAATGTAACATTTAGATATTTTATTTTATTTTTATATTTTATCTTAATAGGAGTTGTGATAATTATTCTAGAAATTGTTGGTGATAGTTACTATTGTAGTGTGGAAAGTTATTTTAATTTTTGGAAATAATAATAATAATAATAATAATAATAATAAAAGCATGAACCAGAACCGTTATATGGCTTATGTTGAAATGCCAAGTTCCTCCTTTTCGACTTACGTTCCCGGTTTAACGTTCCCACTCTTTGATTAACGTTATCCACTTTTTCCACTTAATATCAAATTCCACATTTTTCCCATTTAATATCACATTTCTCATTTAGTAATATCACGTTTCACATTTTTCCCATTTAATATCGAGTCCAGAGCAGCAGGCTCGGGTCCATAGCAGAAGGCTCGGGTCCATAGCAGAAGGCTCGGGTCCATGACAGCAAGCTTAGAGGAGCAGGCTCGGTACAAGAGGAGCAGGCTCGATACCAGAGGAGCAGGCTCGGGTACAGAGGAGCATGCTCGGGTACAGAGGAGCATGCTCGGGTACAGAGGAGTAGGCTCGGTACCAGAGGAGCAAGCTCGGGTACAGAGGAGCAGACTCGGGTCCAGAGGAGCAGGCTCGGTTCCAGAGGAGGAGGCTCGACTCCAGAGGAGCAGGTTCGACTCCAGAGCGAGCTTGACTCTGCACTAGAGGAGCAGGCTCGGGTCCAGAGGAGCAGGCTCGGCACCAGAGGAGCAGGTTCGGGTCCAGAGCAGCAGGCTCGGGTCCATAGCAACAGGCTCAGTACAAGAGGAGCAGACTCGATACTAGAGGAGCAGGCTCGGTACCAGAGGAGCAGGCTCGGGTACAGAGGAGTAGGCTCGGTACCAGAGGAGCAAGCTCGGGTACAGAGGAGCAAGATCGGGTACAGAGGAGCAAGCTCGGGTCCAGAGGAGCAGGCTCGAGTCTAGAGCAGCAAGATCGTGTCTAGAGCAGCAAGATCGGCTCTAGAGCAGCAGGCTCGGGTCCATGGGAGTAGGCTCGACTCCAGAGGAGCAGGCTCGAGTCTAGAGGAGTAGGCTCGACACCAGAGGAGCAGGCTCGGATCCAGAGCAACAGGCTCGACACCAGAGGAGCAGGCTCGTGTCCAGAGCAGCAGGCTCAGGTCCATAGCAGCAAGCTTGGGTCCAGAGCAGCAGGCTCGACTCCAGAGTAAAAGTCTCGGCTTCAGAGAAGCAGGCTCGGCTCCATAGCAGCAGGCTTAGAGGAGCAGGCTCGAGTCCCGAGTAGGAGCCTCGAGTCCCGAGTAGGAGGCTCGAGTCCCGAGTAGGAGGCTTGGGTCTAGAGCAGTAGGCTCGTGTCCATAGCTACAGGCTCGGCTCTAGAGCAACAGTCTCGGCTCCTGAGGAGCAGACTCGACTCAAGAGCAGTAGACTCAAGAGCAGCAGACTCCTATATCAGTAAATTTTTATTAAAAAGATGAATTCAAATTCTTATATCAATAAATTGAGTCACCCGATTCTCATATGACTTAAGAAATTGCTAACAAAATTAAAACTGCACATATGGATGATCTATTCAAATACTTCCCATAATTTAAGGCTTGATAGACAGAAGGGAGACGTAAAGTCATTGAAATTACTTTCGACTTATTAGCTACCACTTATCAATTATCAATTATCCCCTACTACCTATCACTTATCACTTATTATCTACCACTTATCAATTATCACTTCTCATGTATCCCTTATCCCCTATCCATTGTTCCATATCTCTTATCCCCTGTCCCCTGTCACCCATCACCCATCACCCATCACCTATCATCTATCAACTATCACCTATCACCTATCCCCTACCACCTACCACTAGCATATGCCCGTATCCCTTATATCCCACATTCTCTATATCTTTTATCCCCCTATCCCCTATCTCGTATATCCCCTATATCCTATATCCTTTATCTCGTATATCCCTTGTAACCTCTATCTCGTATGTCCCCTATAACCCCTATCCCTTATCCTATATCTCATATATCCCCTATCCTTTATCACCTATCACCAATCCCCTATCCCGTTTCACTTATCCTCTATCCCCTATCACGTATCCTCTATCCTTTGTCCCTTGTCCCTTACCTCTTATCACTTATCTCCTATGAGCTATCACCTATCCCCTATCCTCTATCCCCTTTATCCCTTATATCTTATATCATTTATCCCCTATATCCCATATATCCCTTATATCCCCTATCCCCTATATCTCGTATCCCCTATCCCTCATCCCCTATATCCTAAATTTGATAATAAATTATTTTATTAATTAAATAGAATTTTAAATAAATAATTTGATGTTAAATTATTTTAGAATATATTTTGATAAATTTTGTGAGTAAATTTTGTTATATGGATGCTTTCAATGATGTGTTGGTTTGATAGATATTATATTTAATGAGCAATATAAATAATAAAATTTTTATTTTATTATTTTATATATTTTTTTAAAAATAATAGTATTTTAGTGTAATATTTTAAAGGACAAGATTTTATATGATTTTAAGTGTATATTTGAGTTGGTAATTAATATGATATTTTCTTATATGTTTGACTAATGTTAAGTGTGTATATATTCTTATTTTAATTATTTTTAAATATCTCTTATTTTAATTATTTAATTTATAAATAATTATCTAGAGATCGTAGTAATATTGTGTTCGATTTTCTTTGTTTCAGTATACTTATTTTGAAATTGTGATTTATATATATATATATATATATATATATATATATATACGAATTAGTAATTAACATAAAATATTATTGTTATATCTATTTATTTTATAATTTTGACTATTTTCTAATATGATGGTATTATTATAATATGAATATTTTGAGAAATAAGTATTTATAAATTAAATAATAATAATAATAATTATTACTATTATTATTATTATTATGTTTAATTGCAGTTTTGGTCCCCCTATAATAGTTGAATTACGAAAGTAATCCCCTCATTTTGTTTATCCCTAGTTTTGGTCTCCAAACAGAATTTTGGTCCAAAATTTGATGAAATTTCATTTTTTTTTTTGCATTTATTTAAGTCACATCATGTCTCAAGATCTCAATTGCAACAATTATACATTAAATCTATGATCATAAATAGTGTAGTACGGCTTTAAAAAAATGAAATTTCATAAAGTCTTGGACTAAAATTCTGTTTGGGTGACCAAAACTGGAGAGAAACCAAACGGGGGAACTTCTTTCGCGATTCAAGTGTAATAGAGGGACCAAAACTACAATTAAGCCTTAATATTATTATTATTATTATTATTATTATTATTATTATTATTATCCCCAAAAGTTAAAATAAATTTTCACAATACAATAGTAATTATCACCATGTCATATGTGATTAAATTTAACCTTGAATATTTTATCTTTGTGGTTGTAGAAGTGACTGGTGATTTGTGTTTTAAATAGTGTTATCTTTGTGGTTGCCTAACTGACTTGTGATTTGTGTTCTAAATATTGTTATCTTTGTGGTTGCCTAAGTGGTTGGTGATTTATGTTTTGAATATTATTATCTTTGTGGTTGCCTAAGTGGTTGGTGACATGTACTTTTGAGCATCATTATTATTTCATGACATATCATATGCATCTTTGTAGATGCTTGTGTGGCTCGTTTAATTTTTCTCCATTTGTATGAGTGACTTTATGTGTGGATGCATGTGTGGCTGGTTATATTCGGATCATATATATTTAGGAGCATGCATAATTTGCATACATTTTACTGTTATTTTTATTTTGATCTAATTATTTGCTCTACGGTGAGTTGCTACTTGATTTATTTAAATACATTTTATGACTTTTGATACATCTTTGTGAACTATTAAAGAATCAATTTATTTAAATATTTTATTACAAAAAAATTTATATTCATATTTGATGGTTGTTAACTTATTATTTGGTTTAATTTATGCTATAGGATGAACTGACTCTTGCGTGAAAAAATGAGACTTTTATTTAAAAATAATGTTTTGTATTAATAAAATTTCGTGGTACATTGTAAAGTTATTTACTCTTCATCATTACTTTTAATATAAATGTGAAGTGAGATTTCATTTGCTAGTAAATAGTTGAATCATCATTAATTTCTTGTCAACCTTATTTCTTTTGAATTTCACTTAAATAGAATTTATTTTATTTTGGAGCATAAATGAATATCGATCTAACAACTGAAAGGTCAATTTTGCAAATAAATAAATAAATAATTTTTTTAATAAATTGCATTATGTTCTTTTATAAAAAGAAAATATATCGAGTCATTTTCTGACGCATATTCAATTTATTACATGATGAACTTCTAAGAAAAAAATATATTTTGAAGTAATATTTAGATAAAAAATTTGGGGCGTTACAATGTTATTTTATTTTATTGAAATGGTTATGCTATTTATACATATCTTTTATCACATTCTTTCTAACTAACTAAACAAGTGATTAATTAGTTAGTGATTACATACAATCAAGCTTAAACTTGAATTACAACACTTTAAATACATAAAACGTTTTCTGTTTTATAACGCTTAAACCAAGAACATTCTTGGTTTTCAACAATCACATCTCACATGTCATGGATATGAGATATCAAGTTCTTACATAGGTATAAATTTTAGGAGTGGTATTTCTATTGGATTGACTCATCATGAGAATGTTACATTTATTATGTAAGTGTCGTTAACGATTTCATGTGATCATAGTTAATAGTCATTTGACTTGAAGTCACTAAGATCCTTACGTGAGGAGTTGTAGGCTTTAAGGTCATCAAACGTTGTTTGTAACAGAACAATAAAATTGGTTGGTAGGCATGTAATAAACCATGTGGAGGAGTTTGAATGATATAGGCCCAGTGGTGGAGCTTGATAAAAAAATTTGGGGTGGCCGACATAAAAGTTTAATATATAAATTAAATATATAAATAATATTATATAGGAAAAAATTAAATTGTAATAAACTGAAGTATCAAATAATTTAGGAAATATAAAACATTTTATATAGAACAACAAAACTAAAACACTGAAAAAAACTCAAACAAAAATACAACAAAACTCAAACATCTTATGTTCAACAAAAAAGACCTAAACACTCTATATGAACATAAAATCAAACACCTTATGTGCAACAAAAAAACTAAAACAAAACTTTATATGGACATAAAATCAAACACCTCATGTGCAACACAAAAAATCTAAACAAAAAATCACACGTCTAATTAAAACTCCAAATAAAAAAATTTCATGCTAACTGAACAACATAAGTAAAAAGTAAAATTACACAAAAATATGGGGTATTACCGTATAAGTTAAATTCTTAGGATAGATAAAACTCGTGGAGAATTCAAAACTAACACAGGAGCGACTAACTAAAAATTGAAATCAAAACGAACTAATTAACAAGGAGCAACAATTCGAACTAACAGAATTCCAAATCAAAATTAACTAACAAAAATCAACACTAACACAATAGAAATTCGAATCTTTTGAACTAAGCAGTGACGCGATCTGGAGACAGATGAAGTTGTGGCTAACAGAGAGGCGAGAGCGGCCACAAAGGCAGTCAGGCAGAGGCGGTCGTAGGTCCGCAGCGAATAGAGGAGAATATCGTAGAAGGACCGGTCCAGGTAGAGGCTGCGGTGGCCGCGGAGTCAGAAAGTGAAGGAGCTGTCGTGGCTAGCTCGTGGAAGCCGAGATGGGACCAGATCGGAGGGAGGAGTGTTGTGTGAGAGGAGAACGAGTGTTCTTGGAGTTCTTGTGGAGTTCATGATCTGGCAGAGGAGCAGAGAAGCGATCTGAGTCGGCAGCACGGTTGTTGTGACTCGTGAATCTGATTCTTGAGGGGGGGAAAAGGAAGGCTTGGAAGAGAGAGGAAGACTTGGAAGAGAGATGAAGAAAGAGAAAACTGATTTTTTTTTTTTTGGATAGCCGCGGCCCCCCTTGTTCCTACTATGCTCCGCCCCTGGATATAGCTATGATTTGTCCTTCTTAGGTAATAAGAGTTATGTCTTAGGCATATGGATAGAGTGAGACTTTGAAAATACACGACCATGCTAGAAATGACTAATATGTTATATTAGATCCATTGGTGTTTACATGTCAACTCTAAGATTGATATGTAAATAATTGGACATTGCAAGGATGACACACATTGTGACTTGTATTCAATTAAATATTTGGACGAAATAACAATTACTACATGGTAAATAGTGGTTGCAATAAAGTTAAAGTCGTATCACCGATTTTCTCATTATTTAGATAGCAATGATGCATTGCCAGATATCAAATGTTGTTTATAATATTTAATATTATTGACAATTAAGTAGAAGTTTATGAGGCCACACAATAGAACTATTAAATTGAAAATAAAAATTTAATTAAAAAAATGATAAGTTTGTAATGTACAAGATCCATTAAGTCAATAAAAGATAAAAATGAGCATACTATATATATATATATATATATATATATATATATATATTCTAAACTAACACTAGAATGTCTAATTTTTGTTGTGCCTCCATACTACATTCGTTATCTAACACTAATGTCATTTCAAAGCAATTGTTCACTATGACCGAATAAAGACACTCCATTTATGGTGTTAGTTATTTATCTCACTGACGCTTTAAGAAGTAAACACATAAATTCTTATAGTAAAATTTTGTATTTGTGTAATTTTTAGTTAATATAAAATTTCCCCCTCTTAAACTTAATTTTTAAAGATGTTTTAGTATATATCTCATAATTCTCCAATAAAAACTACAAAAAAATATTGTTAGATAAAAACTGTCATCTACTATCAATATAAGAAAATAACATGCTAGTAAAATTAAGACACTGTCCATTTAAATTTTAAAATTTTTATTTTATTTAAGGAAATGATCATATATTTTATTGATTTTTTGTTCAAATAAAAAAAACCGCATAAAAAACAGTAAAATAAACACTACATAAAAAACCAAAAAGTAAAAAATGAAAAATAAAAACCGCAAAAAACCAAAACAACTGTGAAAAAAAAAACAGGAAATAAGTACTACATAAAAAAAACACAAAAAACTACAAAATAGCAATAAAAAAATCTGCATATAAAACTGTACAAAAATGAAGGTGAAACATAATTTTCATTTATATAATTAATCTCTAAAGTAAAAATACATAAAAAAAAAATATTGAATAAATTTTATTCATTAATACAAAAAACAAGTTAGTGTTAAATGTAAACAATTATAAAAAAAATATTTATTACCAATACATAAAAAATACTACATAGATATTTATCATTGATAAATATTTTTAAAAATACATAACAGTTCTTTTTTATTGATAAATATAATAAATATTAAATGAATATTTATCACTAGTAAAAAAAATGATATTTTTCTTTAAAATCGAAATGAGACATTTTTCTTTCTAGTTAAAGATGAAAAGTTTATAGTGAAGCTTGAAAATTAGAAGAAATTGATGGTTTTGTTGGATCCCGCTAAAGGCCTCTGTTTGC
This sequence comes from Cicer judaicum, assembly GCA_037974835.1. NCBI lineage: Eukaryota > Viridiplantae > Streptophyta > Magnoliopsida > Fabales > Fabaceae > Cicer > Cicer judaicum. Next base: position 13,033,516 of record JBBPBS010000738.1, read on the forward strand.
TCCCCAGTATGGTTAATTGTTGGGTAGCTTTATATTCTTAAGCAGGCCCAAATCTGTATAATAGAGTTATTATTTATTTGACCAAAAAAGAAAAGAGTGTTTTTTCTTTTGTTTTTTATATCCAGGTCTTGTTTTACTCATGTGTATTTTTATTTATTCCTTTCTAATTTTTATTTATTTTATTTTTTAACCATTATAACTTGTTTAATTTTCTGTTAAGAAAATGTTACATTTTTTTGGGTTCAAATCTATATCGAGCTAAATAATTATTTAGTATTATATTGCATGTCAAACATGGTGATGTACTGATGTATATGCCTTAAAGTCATTTTTAATAGAGGTTATTTCAGTTAATAGAGATTCTCAAACTTACTAGTCACTCTTATTAGAGAAAAAAAAAATCTTTAATTAAGATCAATGTTTATGCAACTAAAAATAAAAAATAAAAAATAAACATAGAATATTTTGTTATTTTTGTAAATTTATAGAATTGATTCTTTGATTTTAAAATTTCACAATTTTAATTTTTTTATATACTTTTTTTAATTAAAATATTGATGATTTTATATATTTTAAATTATGTAGTATATAAACTAATGATATATTTTAAATGTATTAATTATTTATATATTATTAATTATTGTTTTTTTTTTAAGAAAAATAAAATTTTCAAATGTATGGAAATATTTTTAAAACTTTGTGATAATTTAGTAAATAACTTTGCATCTAAAAAATTATATTCAAATAAAATATTATTATTTGACCAATATGCTATTATTAAATTCCAAAGATCTCCTAAAATTCGCTTTCGGCATATTTAAGTATTGGGCGAACTCTATGCTTAAATTGAGACAACATGTGACTTTGGAGCAAAAAGACATAAACACCCTTTTTTTGGTTGTATAATTCAAAACCAGTTTGAAGTTTTCTACTTGGAAGAGCAACATTCTTTTAATATGAACAAATTAAAGAGTTGAATCTAGGTGGTTTACCAAAATAGAGGAAAATTTCAAAGTTCTTAGAACACTTGTCAAAGTACTTATATATTTATTTAATAATGAAATTTCCTTGGAAGCGAAATTCAAACTCAAAGTAACCATCGTAAGAATAACTTTAATAGATAGCATCAATGTATTTAGCCAATTTTTTACGGACCTAGTATTATGTGAATTCATCTTTAAGCAATCTCATTTTATTTATGAAAAAACTATATATCATATTTTCCCTACAGTTGTGAATTGTGAATGTTTAACAATCTCTCATCTCTACTTTAATTTTTATTTATTTATTTATTTATTCTTCCAATCAACACTTTATGTCAAATTAAGTTAGATTTTTTATGGTAATCAGTTTATTACAGAAAATAAAGTGGATAATATCACAATTGATAATGATTATTATTTTCTATATATATAGACTAATTATTAGAGATTAATATTAATTAAGTCTACTTGTTTTACCACTTTTTTATTTTATTTTAAATGAATCAAATTTCTCTTGTATAAAAATCAATTATTTTGTGAAAAGATAGTTGCACAAAAAAATTTATCACCTTTAAATGATTTCTTTTTTAAGTAAAAACCTTTTAGTAATTTAATAATACACAAATGATCTATTTTTATGTTAAGTGTCTTGAAGTGTTTACCTTTTTATCATTGAGAGATTTTATTTTTTATTTTTTTTATTTTCCTTATCATATTTCATA
>JBBPBS010000738.1:13035586-13098976 GCA_037974835.1 Cicer judaicum
CCTTTTCAAAAAATGTTTGTTGAAAATGATTATATATAAGATTTTATTGTAAAAATAAAAGATAAAATATTTAATTTGTTTATGTAAATGCATATCTTTTTCATCTTTATGCATGTAGCTTTTTTTTTTTAATTTAAATTTATATGATTAATTTAGTTTTAAAATAATTCAAACATTAATTCTGTTATGAAAAAATTTATGTGACAAAAAAAAGAATGACGTGATAATTTGATGTAGTAAATGAATAAATAAATAAAATTTAAGTAATTAAATTTATTAAAAAGAAATAAAGAAATAAAATAATGAAAAATTTAACGTGTTATCCTTTCATCTAAAATCTTAAATAGGTTTAGGATTAAAGTTTTCTCATATTTCTATTGAGATTACTAAAATCACATCACCACTTGTACCAAAAAGTAATTTTTAAGATCAAGTTTGGTTGTAACCTTAAATGACATAAAGAGTAAAACACATCTATGATCCCCACAACTCTCACACATGAGATAAACAATGAATAAATAAACTCACTCCAAAAAAAGACAAAAAAAATGTAATAATACATCACACATAAACAATAAGGACCGACAAAAAGTATTGAAATCATTTCTTCAGTCTCTCGTTTACAATCTTATTTTCTACAGTCATTTTTCAAATATAATAATACGATGATGGTGATTCAAATATGATGATTCAAATATGATGATTCAATGTAAATGATCTAATAATGATGGGATGATAGAGAAATGAAATGAGAATTATAATCTTTAAATTTATCTTTCATATTTTGGATGGAGAAACTAAAACATCACAATTTCAATTTTTCTTAGCTATGTTAATCTTTTCTCTTTTATGTCAAACTTATATACCATGTCACTCTTTCATTTATCACATATGTTTTTTTTTAATAATAATTAAAAAAAAGTACATAGATAAATTAAATATTCAGGATAAAATTATATTTTGATTAACAACAACCGTAATTATCAAGAGACCAAATCCATCTATCCATTAAAAAAAAACCAAATCCAATAAAATTGACTGCAAAAATATTCATGAATTAGCATAAAATTATTTTTCCTATAATTTTTTTTTATCCTCCAGGTTAAAGTTTATCCCTTTAACCACTCTTCTCTTTTCAATTGCCTTTAGTTTCAACATATGACCGGCAATTGACACATTTAAAGAGTACTCTACTTCATTACACTATCCTGTATAAAATATAAAAATATATTTTGTTTAATTTTAAGCAAAACACATTTATATTTATATTCAGATGAAAACATTTTAACTTATCTTTGCTTTTTCTCTAACATTCGTTCACTTGTCAATTTATTTGACAAACATCACTTAATCATTCCTACATTAAATTAAATTTAAATATATTTCATTCTAATTTTAGTGCACGCTTTTTTTAAATTTATACCTTTACAAATTCTAATAAGTTTTAAAAATAATTATAAATATTATTTTAGTAAAAAAAAGATGACATGACTAATTTTATATGAAGTGGCGCATGATAATTATGTAATTGTTGTTGATTAAATAATATTTAAAATTCAAATTCATTTTACTAATTTATTTAATTATTTAATTAAAATTTAAAATTATTTTATTAATCAACAAATCACAGGGGACTATATGTTCAAATTCTGATACGTAGATTCAAACTCTATTCATAACCTCTAGTGAAAGAGCTATATGTCAAAATCACAAGGGACTTGCCATTGGAGGTGAAAACAATGAGAGTTTCTAGGAGAGAATGTCAGTCTGATTGTTTTAAGATTTATGATTGTAAAGGTTTTGGTCTTGATCCTGGGGAGTCAATAAAGTTTCTGATATTATACCAAACTGATTTTTCTGCAGCTCGGGTACATCGAGATCTTGAACTTGCTTTGCCTTCTGGTATATTTCTAATTAATACCCTTATGATGTGCTATGTAACTGTAAGAAGTTCATGTTTTGGATGTGAGTGAAAAAATAGTTTATCATGTTCATTCTTTTTGCGTCTTTATATTTTATGATGTTTGGTTTTACGTATCTCAAAACATCGTTGGATTACTTGTGCAAGAATGATTATAACTCCATCCACGTCACTTTAAAATATGTAGAAAAAAAAAGAATTTTTGTTTTCTTTTTTTTTACTAAAAGTACAAAAAAAAAATTGGAATTAAAGACGAAAATGATTGAGTTTTTAAAATTTAAATTTAAATATAAATTTTTTTTATTTAAAGATGAACAAATTGAGGTCGAAAATGAAGATGGTTGAGTTTTATTATTTAATTGGTTTATTGATTAATAATTTAATTTTAAGTTTTAATTAAATGGTTAAATAATTTAATAAAATAAATTTTAATTTTAAATATTAAATATTATCTAGTCAACAATAATTACATATTCATAATGCATCTCTTCATCCAAAATTAATTATGTCATCGCTTTTTTACTACAAAAAATTCATAATAGACTTTTTTAAACTTATTAGAATTTATAGGGGTATAAATCAAATAAAAATAATTACATGAATTAAAATTAAAATGAAGCAAATTTACAAGAATTGAAAACAAAATTAAACCTTAAACTTAAGTTTGATACATACACACAATTAATGTAAATATTTTTTTTATAATATTAATGAATTATAACATTTAAATTATTAAAAATACATAATTATAATTATTATTATTTTAAAAGTCACACAAATGTAATACGTCCACAATGTGAAATATTACATTGAAAATATATAAAAATTAAATTCTTAAAACTTAATGAAATTTTGATTAATTGTTTATGAAGATACTTGCTTGAATATAGACAAAATTAAAATCTTGTAAGAGATAAAAATGATGAATTGAAACAAAACAACATGCAGGAGAACTGTCTAGATAAAGATGAAGTCGAATGTGGACCTAGGAAGTACAAGCATTCGCTTTCAAGTTGGGCTGTAAGAGTCACTAATTGGGTTCTTCTCATTGATTTGGACATGTAGTGGGAAGAATTAGCTGGTAAATGCAAATGAGACCCTTTGATGTGTGTATATAAGCCACATTGACTTTATATTTTTTTGTCTTGATAGGAGTTATTTATCATGGGCCATGGTCCATGTGACTGGAATAAGACAATATAACTATTGGACTGAAGGAGCTATGTGGGTCTAGGACCCATTTCCATGGTCTTCTTTGCCCACTTCATAAATATTAACGTCTGACTTTTTTATGGGCCGGTCAGGTATTAGTTTCGGGCTTTCACGTACCAACTAGGCTTTTTTACTATGAAAGGATATTTACCATCTTTGAGTTGTAGCTTTTGTATGTGTACTCTTCAATATCTTACAAGGAGTAGTTCAATGTTTGCTACTAATATTTTTCCTTCATTGTCTATAAAAATGTTTAACATGTATATAAAAGCTACTAATATTCGTTTATAAAAAAATATACAAAATAAACTAATTCAATTCAATTTATATATTTGTCAAGACATTAATTTTTAGATATAAAACGAATATTCAAAGTAATTTCTACTTGCAACTAATGTATATTTTCAAAATTTCAAATTCAAAATTGTAAGGTTGTCAACCTTGAAGGAAGAGTTTTTTTTTTTTTAGGCACGAAAGGAAAAGTTATATACACCATCTATTATCAAATGTAAAAAAAATAAAGTCAAATAAAGTAAATGTATTTAAATGATTATAGTATTTGAGACCAAAAGAAAAATATTTTAAATGGTAAGCACTTTGCATGCATTAAGTTGTTTTTAGACCTAGTTCAATATATACGTTATTATTACTTGTACCAAAGTTAACGGTTAAAATATATCATTATAGTATTGAGCCAAACTGCATGTGCATGTTTAATTTGGTTCTTTAAAATTATGTCTCGAATTCACTTGTTTTAAAATTCTACACGACCTAACGTATAAGAAGGAGTCAATATAAGTAATTTTCGTTGACCTTCATCACCAATAAGTGGTTTAGCTATATATTGATCCATTTTTTTCACCCTAGAAAGTGAGAAAGACATAGAAGCATCCAGAATGAGTAGGGCCACATGGGATGAACAACATTGAATATAAATGGGGAAAATGTGGTCCATGACAATGTCTCCTAGTAAGAGAGTAAAGATTGGATAACGTGAAAATCATGTTAGGTGTCATAATATACTCCCTAGCTCTCTAATGGTCCCTATGTTGTGGATGGTGTTATTGGGAGCACTTAAACGAGGGTTTCACGTGCCTTAATAACCTTTCTTTACTACAAACCACGTGGCATCTTCTATCTTTTGCTCCATTTTTAATTAAACACTTCTATTTTTAACTAAACACGAGGGTAACTTCATTCACACGAGAGAAAAAGAAGAAGATGGTTTTGGCAATATTAACAATAGTGGTCGGGGTTAACAAATTGACACATACAAAATTGAAGGGTTTTCATTCCATGTTTTTAGTTTTGTGCTTCCATAATAGTGCTTATTTTTAGTGGTGTTCCCTAGTGCTAAAAGTTCATCAATTACATCAATCAGATCATTCTACCTCAATTAAAGACCATATTTGTTGATGTGAGTACATGGGGTACCCTTTTCCCTAGCTTGTCCTTCAATTTATACAACCTCGTTAGTTAAATCGTATTATTTATTCTTAATATGGAATTAATTAATTAAGATGTAAGAATTAAAACCCCATTTGTTTTAACATTTGTCTTTCCAATGTTTTCGTTCAAACATTTTAAAGAAAACTTTAAACACATTATTTAAAATTAAATCAAACAATGTGTTTAAAGTTAGGTTTTAAAAAGTCTCATCTTCTACCTTGTAATAAAATTTGATGAGTTAAGATATGCACATACATATAATCATATATAAAAGAAAAAAGGATTTTTTTTATACGAATAGGTTTATAGTTTTTTTTATATATATATATATATAAAAAGCAGAGTATCTGAATATAATAGAATATTTGAGTATAAATTAATATTCAAATCCAACACATAATCTGTACAGGAAAATAAAAGGTGGCACCATACATAAATAATAAAATAGTCATTAGGGAATCACCTATATATAAACTACATATATACCAACATAGACAAACTACCCAAAATAACTTCAACAAGATATAACTTAATCATTCTTATAAACACTCTTGTATTTATTGTATATAAATAAACTTTGCAACACATCTATCCTAAACTCAATATACAATGTGATAACTTCATTTTTATAAGAAAAAAAAATGAAGTTTATTCAATAGTTGTAGACGTGTAGTCAAAGTAAGCTCAAAGTGCTAAACACTAGGTTGATTTATACTTGATATGATCTCTTTAGTTATTTTTATAAACAAAAAGATATTTTTCTGAAAAGCAAAAGTAATTAGTATTTTTTTAAAATGTGCACAAAGGTACCCAAATATATAAATTAAACATAGAATATAACAGGTACTCTAAAGTTCAAACAGAAAGTAGAGTTTAACTCATAAAGGCATTATAATTGTCCCTTAGGCTTATAATTCTTTTTTATGTAATTATATAGATGATGAATTCATCTAAATACTTGTATATATCATATATGACCTAGGTAACTTTACTAGTGCGTTGGATTATTATCATTTAATCTCCAAATCCCAACCTTGATTATGAATAGATAAGTTTGCACGGCCAAAAGGAAGGAGGAGGGAAATATTGCTTAGTGGGAACATCTTTGAAGTGATTAAAAATCAGATAATATATATATGGTCCCCAATGCACCCTCAAATGACCAAACAATACTATATAACATTATACATATACTTTTTAAATTGTTCAATGGGTCATTTTTCAGTGGTTAATTTATTTCACAATAATGCTATTCACACCCCCCATATTACTATTCACATCCCTCAAAATTATAAAAATAAATAAATTGACCAAAATGCCCTTTCCTTTATTTCATCTTCTTCATAACATTACTTCTTCATAACCAAACCCTTGACATAAATTCCAAGTGTTCTTCATATTCATCATTAATCATCAGAAACTCAGTTCACGTACGTAATTTTTTGTTTGAAAAATTCAATCCTTACGTGAACTGAATTCACGTAAACGTACGTGAACTGAATTCACGTAAACGTACGTGAATTCCGAATGCGTACAATGTATGGATTTATGTTTCAAACTCCATTAATTACGCAATCTGAGTTCACGTACGTTTACGTGAATTCAGTTTGCGTAAAGTCTGAGTTTTTATTTTTTTTTACGTAAACTCAGTTCACGTACGTTCAAAAATTTTCAAAAATCCAGAAACGTACGTGAACTCAATTCACGTACGTAATTTTTTTTTGAAAAATTCAATCCTTACTCACTACAACATCACACACCAATTCATCTTCAAACATTTCAGTCCAAATATCAAGTGTTAAATTCTCTCTATCCTTTCTCTCCCTCTAGTCCCTCCCATACATTCTTTCTTTTCATTATTTACTCCTACAAAGCTAGTCTTTATCCATTTCCTATTTCCTAATAACACCCCCCCACTTAAAAAAAAATGAAGTTGCTATCTACAAAAGCCACATGCAATTCTCATGGCCAAGATTCTTCATATTTCCTAGGTTGGCAGGAATATGAAAAGAACCTTTACGATGAGGTGAAAAATCTCAACAGAATTATTCAGATGGGTCTTGTTGAAAATCAGGTTAATATATATATTATTCATTAATATTAATTATCGTACCGACAACCATATTATTTATTCGGTGTTATTCGATTAAAAACACACAACTATATAAAGAAACAAATTATATATTTTTGTGTCACAATCTAACTAGGCCAAGCCATCAAATCAAGCTATTATTGTCCAAATAATTAAGATGGTGGGCTAACAAAAAATTTGTCTCAATTTTTCAGTTATCTTTTGATCTACTAGAGTCTTGGCTCGAGAAGAATCCAGATGTAGCAGGATTCAAACGTGATGGAAAATCAATATTCCGTGAACTTGCTCTCTTTCAAGACTACCATGGCCTTCCTTCATTCAAGAAAGCATTGGTAGATTTCATGGCTGATATTAGAGGAAACAAAGTCACTTTTGATCCAAACCACATTGTTCTTACGGCAGGTTCCACTTCTGCAAATGAGACTCTCATGTTTTGCCTTGCTGAACAAGGAGAAGCTTTTCTCCTACCCACTCCTTATTACCCAGGGTACGTATACCTTCTCTATTTTTTGTATTTTTTTTCTTTCTAATACTACTATTTTACTATTTTCATATTCTACTATTACGCATGCAAGCTACCTTTTTATCATCATTAAGAAAAAAAAATGGTAAAAAAGTTTTCACATAAACGTGAATTAAGTTCACGTAAGGATTAAATTTTTCAAATTTTTTTACGTACGTGAATTCAGAATGCATACAATATATGGATTTATGTTTCCAACTTCATTAATTACGCAATATGAGTTCACGTACGTTTATGTGAATTCAGTTTGCGTAAAGTCTGAGTTTTTATTTTTTTTACGAAAACTCAATTCACGTACGTTCAAAAAATTTCAAAAATCCAAAAACGTACGTGAACTCAATTCACGTACGTAATTTTTTTTTTTGGAAAAATTCAATCCTGACGTGAACTCAGTTTACGTATGTATACGTGAATTGAATTCACATACACATACGTGAACTGAGTTCACGTAAGGATTGAATTTTTTAAATTTTTTTTACGTACGTGAACTGAATTCACGTAAACGTACGTGAATTTCGAATGCGTACAATGTATGAATTTATGTTTCAAATTACATCAATCAGATCATTCTACCTCAATTAGAGACCATATTTGTTGATGTTTGCTTGGATGTGAGTACATGGAGTACCCTTTTCCCTAGCTTGTCCTTCAATTTAGACAACCTCTTTAGTTAAATCGTATTATTTATTCTTAATGTGGAATTAATTAATTAATTAAGATGTAAGACTTGAAACCCCATTTGTTTTAACATTTGTCTTTCCAATGTTTTCATTCAAACATTTTAATAGAACTCACGTAAACGTACGTGAATTCCGAACGCGTACAATGTATGGATTTATGTTTCAAACTCCATTAATTACGCAATTTGAGTTCACGTACGTTTACGTGAATTCAGTTTGCATAAAGTCTGAGTTTTTATTTTTTTTAAAACGTACGTGAACTCAGTTCACGTAACAACATAACGTACGTGAACTGAGTTCACGTAAAATCCTCAGATTTACAAAAAAAATACGAACAAAAAATTAGAGCAACAAACATACCTTTTTATGTAGTTTTAACCACAATGTATTATGATAATCAAACTGATGTGTTGTAGGTTATTAGTAAGTGATTTAACTTTTTAATAAATTTGAGTATGAGTTAGTGAGATATGATGATTTTTGTATGTGAGTTAGTGAGGTGTGATGAAATTTGATAAAAATGAGTTATGAGATAATAAATGTGTAATATTGATGACATGGGTATTTTGGGCATTTTGATTTTATTTTAAATTTTGAGGGGTGTGAATAGCAAAATGGGGGGTGTTGGTAACAATTTTGTTTATTTCATTGTATCAAGCGACCCACCTTAATTTCGAAACGCTGACAAGATAGTTATATGCAAAATGTTAGCTGTCTTTTGCAATGTTAAATTAAAACTTAAACACAAAAGCGGAAAGCCATAATAAAGATTAAATTAAAGAAAATAAAATATAAAAAAGGAGAAAAGGAAATGCGGCAATGCTAATCTGCACCATAGTTTGTTACATGTTAACCCACCCAACAACCTAGTTGGCTTTACTAACAAAGTTAAATCGGTCACTTTATCAACTTTTGTTCAAATATTTCATAGGTCCAATAGAATTCTACGTCATAAGAGATAAAATTAGAAAAAAATATAAAATAAATATTCTTTTGATTTATTAAAATAAATTATATTGATAATGAGAATAACTAGTATCTAATAAATAAGTATGTAACTAGCTAATTAATAAGTGTAATAATAAAACTAACTAATTCATGAACAAGTGTAATCAATTAGTGTATCTAATATACTCTTCTATTTCATAAAAAGTGTTTTATTTAAAATATTTTTCTATCTTAAAGTAATTGTAATTTAGAATGCAAATGAATTATTAATTATTTTCCTCCACTAATATATTCTTATTTATTATATCTCAACCTACTTAATTTTAGTCGTAACACATTATATTACCATTAAAAGTCCTGCTTCATTTGTTTGAAGTGGTATTTGATTTGAAAAACAATTTTCATAAGAGTAGACTAATTGGACTTAACGTGCATCAGCAAGAGGCTTAAATTATACCATTGATGGGATACCATTTATGAAAAAAAAATTGTTACCGTAAATGAATTTCATTCAACCGATAGAAATATGATCATAAGTCAAAATATAATGAACATATGTTAAGTTACTTTCCATCCACATTTCAAGAGTAACACAAATAGCTAAATAATTTTAGTACAAGACAACAATGCACATTAAGACAACATGAGTCCAGAGAGAAACATCAAACTAAAAACATAATCCTAACAACCAAATTAATATCTTCACTATAATATTTTGATGTTAATTACCTCAATATTTAGTTTTTTATGATAAAAAACCGTTCTCGTAAAGAAAAATAAAAAATAATTTTTATATTTTGTTGGAGATAAATTTTATAATTTTTAACTGTTTAAAACTGTTCATAGCGATGGATCTAGTGGGGGAGTTTCGTTGGTGATTGGGTCGTTATGGAGATAGTTGGTGGCTGAGGGGAGTTCAAATGTTTGTTGGTTTGAGAAGTAGCAAAGTTTGAAGATGAAGGGTTGAAAAACGAGAAATTAAGATAAAAGGAACGAGAGAAACCACGTAGAGATGCAAAAAGGGAAGCCCTCAACAAGTCCAGATAGTGTTGGAGAAAGAGCCCTAACGAGAGGGTGGAAAATGATCATTAAATTTTATAATATTTTTTCAAATATGCCTTCATAAAAAAATTGTGAGACATTGACTAATACTATATTAAAAGACACATGCTTTTTAAACGAGATAAATGTATCATTTAAACAATAAAAACATATCTTAAAATTTATAAATTTTTAATGGAAAAAAAAATTACCAAATTTTTTCTTATAATAAAGAGAAATATAGTGCTAAAAATAAAAAATGGACGGAATATATATAAGAACATTAAGTGCACAATTATTGTCATTTTTCATATGGAAGATTGCACACATTAAAAAACTGTACTAAGAACAATAATTAAGCGAGGATTGACAATGGACAACAGCGTGTAAATCTAACTTTTATTGGTTTGTTGTATGGTTCTATTCCACTAATCATCATAATATTATTAAAATAGGTCGCTATGTTTGACAAATCAATTTGATGTACTAGACGTAACAAAAATTTGATGTATAAATATTTTTTAAGATTATGATTTACGAGAAAGAAAAGAAAAAATTATATTAAAATACCACTTTAATTCATTGGTGATATTAAATTTGACATTAAATTTGCCCTTTCCATGACAATTTTTAATTTTTAATGTCAACATATATCAATGATCAATTATATAATGCATGTTTACTATATATATATTGTTAGCTGTTTTGCAAACATGCTAAAAGATTCTTAGATCAATTCACAAAGAAAAATTACATTTTCTAATTCATCAAATGCCTAGTAAATTCATATAAAAAAAATCAATTCAACAAATAATGATTTCTATATCTTTTACCAATATATACATGTCCAATAAGTTGTTTTGATGCGATTCAGAACCTTTTCAACATATTTCACATCACCTTTGAAAAAGACATTACACATACACCACACGGTGGTAAGCCAAGTAAATTAATTAATTATTTAATCCTTTTTTAACTTTTAATAGAAGCATTTATATATATATTTGCTACAAAAACATATATAGTATTTTTTTCACCATTACGATAAGCATTTTTATAATTGCATGCTATCACTTGTATTATAATTATTATTAAATAATAATTTTTAGACAATACAAAAATTAGAAAATATTATAACAATATTTTCTATTTAGTGGTGATTAAATTTATAATATATAAAAAATCTTAAATGAAATGAATAAGTATATATTTATAAAAAAATTCTTTCTACTAGTGGGACGAGTAACAAGCCTCTAATTCTTGCTCCACTTCGACTTAGAAGTTTTGAAAATTTTCGTATATATGTCTGATCAAAAACAGGTTATAATACAAAGCAATAATTAGGTTATAATACAAAGCAATAAAAATTATTCTCTTTAAACAACTTTTTTCTCTCTTGGTTATTTTAATTGATGTACGCTCATGTTATGTTTATTTTAATATAGAAAAATAGAAAAAATTAGACACGTGAAACCCAGTATGTTTGTTTGTTATAGTGCCAAAATAATGTTTAATTGATGTACGCTCATGTTATGTTTATTTTAATATAGAAAAATAGAAAAAATTAGACACGTGAAACTCAGTATGTTTGTTTGTTATAGTGCCAAAATAATGAGGAATACTCTAACTAAAAAAAATGGAAAAAAGAATCAAGATTTATGTTGGGCTTATTTGGGGAAGTAAAAACAAGATTGAAGAAAATGGCCGACAAAATTTGGATGAAGGTTAGTACAAGAGGGAGCATTATGGTCCATTATGTGGAAAATAGCATAGTGTGAAAATTAAAATCTTCATGACCATTGTGGTTGTGTGGGTCACCACTGACCCATTTCCTTTTAGATTTTTTGTCGGCATAGACGTAGTGTTCTCGGCGCCACTACAAAGTCTGCTAAATCCCTCCCTTCCCAAGTTACTGACTTTTGTTTCTTCCTTTTTTTTAAACTAACCACCATCACATCCTTATAAACCGTTTATTTTGGTGCTACATTCTTATGAACCTACTTACCTAAAAATAACCGACATAGATATGAAGTAACACATAATTTTTTGTGTAAGATAAACATATATACAACAAACCCACACGATAGTGTAGCCGGTGGATCACACTCGCTATAATATTTTAGTGCTGACCAATACCGAGTGATATTCGGGAGCGTGTATTTTGCGTGAAATGAATGGGACGGTAGGGGAAGTTGTGCGTAGAAAACAAATAACACATTCGTTCACTAAAAGTTTTTTTATTTATTTATAAACAAAAAAATAATAATAAACCGGTTTTGCCTCCTTCAATTCCACCATATATATCACTTTATCTTTCCGCGTTGGCAATGAGAATACCTTGGTCAAAAGTGTTGTTTTCAGCGTCACGTGGCTACGTGTGACTTATGAGATTGATTTTGCATATATAAATACTTGCCTCACTACAACATCACACACCAATCCATCTTCAAACATTTCAGTTCAAATAGTCCAAATATCAAGTGTTAAATTCTCTCTATCCTTCTCTCCCTCTAGTCCCTCTCATACATTATTTCTTTTCATTATTTACTCCTACAAAACTAGTCTTTATCCATTTCCTAATAACACCCCCCACTTAAAAAAAATGAAGTTGCTAGCTACAAAAGCCACATACAATTCTCATGGCCAAGATTCTTCATATTTCTTAGGTTGGCAGGAATATGAAAAGAACCCTTACGATGAGGTGAAAAATCCCAACGGAATTATTCAGATGGGTCTTGCTGAAAATCAGGTTAATATATATATTAAATATATTATTCATTAATATTAGTTATCGTACCGATAATCATGTTATTTATTCGAGATTAAAAACACATAACTATATAAAGAAATAAATTATATGTTTTTGTGTTACAATCTAACTAGGCCAAGCCATCAAATCAAGCTATTATTGTCCAAATAATTAAGGTGGTGGGCTAACAAAAAATTTGTCTCAATTTTTCAGTTATCTTTTGATCTACTAGAGTCTTGGCTCGAGAAGAATCCAGATGTAGCAGGATTCAAACGTGATGGAAAATTAATATTCCGTGAACTTGCTCTCTTTCAAGACTACCATGGTCTTCCTTCATTCAAGAAAGCATTGGTAGATTTCATGTCTGATATTAGAGGAAACAAAGTCACTTTTGATCCAAACCACATTGTTCTTACGGCAGGTTCCACTTCTGCAAATGAGACTCTCATGTTTTGCCTTGCTGAACAAGGAGAAGCTTTTCTCCTACCCACTCCTTATTACCCAGGGTACGTATACCTTCTCTATTTTTTTGTATATTTTTCTTTCTAATACTACTATTTTACTATTTTCATATTCTACTATTATGCATGCAAGCTACCTTTTTATTATCATTAAGAAAAAAAATGGTAAAAAAGTTCACATAAAAATTTCATATTTTGCTCTTGTAAATATTTTTTTTCTCTATATACAGATTTGATAGAGACTTGAAGTGGAGAACTGGGGTGGAAATAGTTCCAATACAATGCACAAGCTCAAACAATTTCCAAATAACTGAATCAACTTTGCTACAAGCACATGAAGAAGCAAAGAAGAAGAACCTCAAAGTCAAAGGGATCTTAGTGACAAACCCATCAAACCCACTAGGCACTATAATGTCTCTAAATGAATTGAACCTTCTTATTGACTTTATCAAAGACAAAGACATGCATTTAATAAGCGACGAGATTTACTCTGGGACAGTTTTTACCTCTCCAAACTTCGTCAGCGTCATGGAAATCGTTAAAGACAGAAACAACTTTAATGATTTTGACGCTAATGTTTTGGAGAGAGTTCACGTTGTTTATAGTCTTTCCAAAGACTTAGGTTTACCAGGTTTTCGAGTCGGTGCTATCTATTCTGAAAACGATAAAGTTGTTTCGGCTGCAACGAAAATGTCAAGCTTTGGTTTGGTTTCATCACAAACACAATATCTTCTCTCAGCTATGCTAGGTGACAAAAAATTCACGAGAAACTACATATCCGAGAATCAAAAAAGACTTAAAAAACGACAAAAAATGCTTGTTTCAGGGTTAGAGAAAGCAGGTATTAATTGTCTCAAAACAAATAATGCTGGCTTGTTTTGTTGGGTTGATATGAGAAACCTTTTAAGTTCCAATACATTTGAAGCTGAAATGGAGCTATGGAAGAAGATATTATATGTTGTTGGGTTAAACATTTCACCTGGTTCGTCGTGTCATTGTGACGAACCAGGATGGTTTCGTGTTTGTTTTGCTAACATGTCGGAGGATACTTTAAACCTAGCTATGAAAAGGTTAAAGGATTTTGTCGCAAATTCGAATGGTGAAGGGTTCAGTGGTAATAATAGTAGTAACAAAAGTAGAAGAAGTACCCAATCTTCTATAAGGTTTACGAGGAAGTCGTTGTCGAATTGGGCTTTTGGGCTATCGTCACGTGGTCATCGTGAACCAGAAGAACGATAGTATGGTCATGGTGTGAATGATGCTTGATAGAAGGAATACACGCACATGCAACAATTGTTGTTATTAACTTTTTATATTATGCAATGAATATAAAATATTTATATTATACAATGTAAAAATTAGTATAATAGTTAAAAAATAAAAAATAAGTTATATTTTTTTATGAAATAATTCTTCCTAAAATACTAGAGTTGGCTATTAGCTTTTTGATTCATAAAAATAATTATTAATTTATTTGTTTAAAAATATATATATCAAGATACTTCAGTAATGTTTGTAAATATACGAAAGAAGTTCTCTAGAATATTGCTTCATTCATTTTATAATATATATCACTTTTGTAATTACTATTAAATATGGACTATTTTTTTATTTATATTTGAGTATAAGACATAAGAATCTTGAGAAGTCTTGTACTAAAAAAAAAAAAAAAGAATGTTGAATTTTGAATTTTAAGACACTTTTGTATTTTTTACAATCGTCACTAGGTGCGTATGAAGGCTCAAAATCGTGCAAAGGTGTTTTCAAACAGAAAAGGCAAAGTTGTAAACAACCAAAAAAGTAAGATGTAAACAATTGGCTATGCTAAACTTTCTGGAAACAATCATACAGCTCAAAAAGTTAATTTTTTCAATGATGACGTGGTGTCTAATGGTGCTCTCCACGTATCACTCGAACTTTGATTAAGCAACTTTTTGCTTAGTCAAGTCACTTTTCAAGAAATTTGTAGAAACAAAAAGCTGTCTAAATTGATGGTTAGTGATGAACACTCGGCCGAAAAGACAAATGTTAGTTTCAATTTATACAAAATGATATGCCGTTTTTTTAATACAGTAAGTAATATATCTGTTGTTAATTTTGTCTAGGTAAACTAACTATTTTTGTCTTTGAAATTAAAGAACTATGTCATTTTAGTATTTGATTTTATTATAATTTTAAATTATACTCGAATGATTAAAATAATTATTAAAAAATAATTTATTATCTTAAATTTAAAAAAAATATATAATTTCTCTAATTTCATAATAGTCAATGTCATAAATATTTACTAAAATATATTGTATTAAATATAATATAAAATATTAATTAAATAATACAATTAAAAAGAATATTAAAAATATCATTCATTACGAGAGAATACGCAGAAAATAATTTTTGTTTTTACATATTCAGTAACCGAAAGACGAAGAGAGTAATATTTTTTTCTTCTTCCATTTGTACCTTAAAATTAACAATCCAATCTAACATTCATAAGGGAGGGTTGGAATATGTTCTTTAGTATTAGTTTCAGTCTCACACTTTTTTAAGATATATTATCGACTCACAACATATAAACAAACAAATTCATTGGCTTATTAACCAAGAGTGTGAAACCCTATACTTCTATTAGAAATATAAAATGGTTTAGGGAATCCTTTTGTCTAAGACACTCTTGACCCCAAATTATTGTTTTGGACATCTATTATTGATAACAAACGGAATAGAGTAAATTCATGCCTCTATCCACTCTCTTTGTACACTATTAAACCTATTTTTGACCAACATATAATATATATAACTCCATCTAACATACTCAAATATTTTTTCAAAGTCCGTCTTCATATAAAACAATTACCCTTTCGTGCATTTTGTCAAAATAATAAATTTATTTACATCTTTTACACCTTCTAAAATTTATTTATTTAGAAGAAACGTCAATTGAAATATAATTTTCGACTTTAGAAAACTTAACAATAGTTCTATATTAACTATTAATAAATATGATCCATGATGATTTTTGTGAGTTTCTCTATATTTGAATCTAATACAAAAATATGTTATTATGATTTTGGGGAAGTGTTATTTGAATAAAACTTTCGAACAGTGAAAAAATCTCTAACTTCAACAAGTCCTAGTATGATATGAAGAAATTGAGAGTAAGAAGGACTTAATTTTGTTCTATTAAGATTTCCAAACATCCTCTTCTACTTCTTCAATGGTAAAAGGAACAAGAAGACTTAACTTTTGTATATGAAATTAATCTTTAAATTTGAAGGCAACTCAGAACCACAAGTAGCATATTTAGTGATCCAAAGACTATTCATTAGTGTTCCATATCAACATGTCATCTTCAAAATTGCAAGTGCTTAATAAATACTATTTGAAAACTATTCAAATTAAGTGCGTAATAAACTTAAATTGCAAGTGCTCAATAAACACTATTAATTAGTGCTTAAATTTCCTCTTTATTTAGGAGAGATTGCCTCCTATTTAAAAACCATTAATTCCAACCTATTCTCAACTATTTGAAAAGTTGTTTGATTGTCATATATTTAATAAAACAATTTAAATTATCAATAAACTTAATATTAATATAATTTAATCAACAATGTCTTTTATATAGAAACAAAGTTAGTATCTCATTTACCCCTTACACTTAATAAAAGCTTGCTGCTGCCAATATGAATCAAATAATTGAAAACAATGTAATAAAATTTACAATACTAAAAAATTTCCTAAAAATATTACAATAATAAATTGAAAACATGGGTATGGTTAGGATTTTGTCCCATCATTTTTTAATGTAGTCTGCCGGATATGACAATTTTGATGACGTGGCAAGGTTAACATGTGGGTTTCACATGATGTAGCTCATGCTAGGGAACATAGAAAACCTGCATATCTAAGAAGTGGAATGAATAGTGTCTCATCTCATAGAAGAAGAACTAGCAACTTGCAAGTCTAAAGCCCTTTCCTTTGTTGATGGGGACAAGAAGGGTCAGTTGAACATGGCTCTTAAGCCCTCTCACCCATATGCCATACAAGAAATTTTTGTACCTTAATTTTGGGTCCCATAGGTCTGCTAGGATAGACCATTACGATGTAGAAATTTCTCAATTGAATGATTGATAAATTACAATATTTTGTCTTTATTTTCCCACTATGAATTATATATACAAGTTTGTCTTGTTTAATACGATGTGATTAGTATTTGGGAGAACCCTGGCCATATACATACAGGATATTCTTTCCGTCTTACTAATGTGTTTTCATGAGCACTGTATTTACATCCGTATAAAAACTATTTATCATAATTGTTTTTTATAATTAATTTATATAATTAAATTTGATTACACAAAAATAATTAAAAACCACTTATATCTATCACTAATTTTACGATTAATATATTTTTCATGAAAAAAACTCAATTTTCATTTGAAAATTTTGTCAGAAAAAAATTTCAAAAAAAATCGAGATTCTTTTCTATTAAACTATATATATAGATAGATAAAATCCAATTTTTTAATGAAAAATTTTGATGTAAAAAGTGTAGAAATATTTTTCTTTTTCTTTTGAAATATGAAAATCAAAATTAACAACCGATTAAGAAAATGAACAACCATATCCAAAAAATTTGGATTGGTTAAAATTCATAGTCTAAATATCTTATTTTTTAAAATTAATTATGAATATGAATTTGGTTTGACTGAAAAATTAGTAATTTTGTATAACCTTATTTACCATAGATATTAATAATATATCAATACCAAATAAAAATAATTTAATAAAAAAAATATTATCTCTTTCATTTATATATTTTTTTTAATACATTTTTTTTAATGCATACAAAATTATCAATCGACTCGATTATTATAATATGGAATGAGTATATGATATATCTTGAACAAAAAAGATAAATGAATTTCTCTCCTTAAAGAAAACTAGGAAAAAGATACCAAAAAATATATCAATTGCTAAGAATTTGATATTAGTCTCATTTTCCAAATTCTCATAATTTAAATAAGGAAGTCATATGTTTAAAAACAATAAAGCATTTTATTTTTCATTTTGAAGCAGCAAATAAGATATCATATTAATTAGAGTGCAAAGATTATTATTGCCTATAGACCACATAATGAATAAACCATAGATTCCCATACATTAAACAAACAAATGAAACAAATATTTTAGATGTATTGGATCACTCTATTTAATTAAATATAGATAAATTAGTATTATTATATTAAGTTATGTATTCTGTGTTAAATTATAAATTGACAGTACATATATAAAATTACTATTTATTTTTGTTTGTATATAAAATTACTATTTTGGCTCAAGATATGCGAGCACCAACAATACAAAGTTTCTTTCTATTCAATAAAATAAATTGGTTTTCCTAACGAGAATCCGAAGAATGTTGATTAACGAGCCATTTATTTCACCATATAAATCACTTTAGTAAATGATACACAACTTAAAAAAGTGTAGTTTATTTTTGTTGATTTTATACAAATTATAACTTATTTTACAAAATTATTCTTTATTAGTAAACAATTTTTTTATTTATAAAATGCCATACTTATAAATATAATGTGAAACGAAAAGAAATAGTAGAATCAAAATAAAATTTTATTAATTTTAATTAACAAAAATTTATCTGAATGGATCAGACAAAAGCAGTAATAGAATAGATAAATAAAGTTGTGTATCCATTTAGAAAATAATTACATGCATTCAACTTTTCCAAAAAAAATTACAATTATTAAAATAACATTATATATATATATATATATCAAATGAGAAAAAAATTTATAATAAAAGATTAAGATAGTTAAATATTAATCATATAATTATATATATATAAATGATTATGATTAAAAGTTATTTAAATGACACATATTATTTAAAATAATAATAAAATTAATCCCGGAAAGGAAACATGGCAGCCACGACAACTGAGCCACGTTTTTCCTTTTATGCTTGGTTTTGGAAATGACAATACGCGATAAGAGTCAAAATTTGTTGACTTATATAGTCCTTTATCTTGACTAAATATCTCACTTTGTAAAATGATCAGAAATCCAAATGAATGATACGTACTCCTTATTTAGTAATATGGCGTTTCATAGGTACGAAGAGAAGACTAATATGCATCAATATTTCCGCATGCGAGTAGACATCATAATCCATAATCGGCATTCAACTTAAATGAATTTAATTCAATGTTGATGAGACCAATACTAACTCCTATAGTTGAGTTGAATTATCCAAAAGACAAAATCAATGTGACCTATATATATATAAGCTATTCAAGGTCATGGATAACTGCATGCGCAAAAGGAAATATTCAATCCAATATATAAATGTTAATAGTACTATAGTTTACTACTTTTCATTTTGTCTAAGTTGAAGTATACTGTTTTTACAAAGACAAATGCAACCAAACGAATCATTTTTTGACTTTTACAATCTAAAGCTTTATTATTAATTGCTACATTTATGTTTTTCAAAAAAAGTATAACTTTTGCATAAGTCATTCGGCCCTGGATTTAATGGAATTAAGGCGAACACGATGACTATTTTTATATCAAAATGCTTAACTTTGTTTTAGAGTGTTATGATTGTTAAGCTTAAACGTAAGTTATTAATCCAATATTGATAGTAGGTTAATGTTGAATGCATTAGAAATGTGACATTTGTTTAAAAAGATTTTAACTACGAAACACTTCATACTTAATTAAATGGTCATGTGTAATTTTTTTAATCTATTTCTTATAAATCTATTTTATTAATGATTATATATATATATAGATAGATATATTATTTTGCAAAATTCAAGTTAAGAATTTGAACATTAGGATTAAAGAGGGTGTTGCATAGCACATGAGAATTAATTGACATTGATGCAAGGTTTGATCTAAAATTATGTTAATGATTTTTTAAATGTAAAAATTATTTTCGTGATTTAGTTTTAAGTGGAATTTTTTGGAGTCATTTAACTTCAAGTGAAATATTTTGAAGTGAATTTGTTTAAAATGATTTAACTTTAAGTGAAAATAATTCTTTGGGTGATTCAATTTTTATAGAAAATTCTTGAATTGTTTTAATTTCAAGTAAAATATACTTTTTATGGTGTATTACGATAGTTCTTTTGAACTATATTTATGGGTGTATACAATGAAAACAGAAAATGTATCAATTTCAATCAAAGTGGAGATTATTGGAGTTAATTGAAATTGAAGCATCTTGAAAATGTATTACAATGCCTAATATTGTAAAGGAAAAGAGATACTAAAGCTATTTATATTAATTCTAATTTTTCGTTACATGGTGCATCGGTGAGAAAAAAAAATTAAGTTTGAATATGATTTTCTTATTTTGACTTATACTCTTATATTTTAGTGTTGTAAGGTGAAGTTTATATATTTGCTTATGAGAGTTTGATTATAATAGGGTTTATGGAATGTTCGGATAAGTTTACATGATGTAAAACATTTAATATATCGTTATTTTCTTCTTGTCATCAAATCATTGTCGTGATTTTTTCTTTGATTTAAGAGTTTGCATAATATATTCTTGTGTTTGATTGTGTTCGTTTGATTTTTTTATGTAAACAAACACACACACACAATGGTTGAAGGAAGTATTTGATATTTTGTTTTCAGCTCCATGTCGAGAGTGTTAGTATACTTGCGCACCTTTCGACAATAATTAAAAATTTGTTTTATGACCTCATGTGTTATCTTTAATTATATATTGAGTTCTTCTAAGATTTCTATAAGGTGTCTATTTTGATCATCAGAGAAAGAATCTATGATCTTTATATTATCCTTTAATATAAGATGTATGTCTTCTAATAATTAAATGGTGAATATTATCTAATAGTTGTAATCACAAAATGATTGTCATCAAATGGGGTATGATGAAAGTATAGAGGTAGCCCACGATTGAAGGTGTTTCCTATTTGTCTATTTAGTAACTATGATTGAAGGTATAAATGAGTTACTCTAGACCACAATTCCATATCCCATCCATTCTTGATGGCGGCTTGCCTTAATTTCAAAAACTTATGTGATGTTATTTGGTCGGGTTGGGTCAATTAAAAGCCATTTATTCTTATATTAAGTTTGGACTAGAATACTCTGAAAAAATTATGCGTATAGTTTTTATTTATCAAATTGTTTTCAAATATTGCAATTTTTTGTAAAGTTGAACTACTTAAAAGTAACATTTAATTTGAATTAGTAAAATTCAAATATTTATAATGAGTTTTTTTAAAGGAATAATTATTATAAAATTACTCTTAGGGTAAGTTGATCCATTCTTTAATCATTTTCAATCTTGTCTTGTTACACATTTGACAATAGCATTCGTTTGTTCTTTTCGACCAACAATAGCATATGCATGATGATATATAAAAGACTTTTTCTTTAAAAATAGTAAAGTTAAAATCCTTGTAAGTATAAATGAAAACTTCGAAGAAACTTCATAGGCAACAGAGGAGTTGGCAAGATTGTAGTGCATGCCACGGGGTGTGTTTGGTGTCTATATACTACGACTAATGAGACAATCTTTTGAAATCTGTTTTGCCTTTTGTGGAACAAACTTTCTTTATATCCCCTATATTCCGCTACAAAATGTGATCTTAGTATGCTTAGCGGTGTCCAAAA
The DNA here is from genome assembly GCA_037974835.1 of Cicer judaicum. NCBI lineage: Eukaryota > Viridiplantae > Streptophyta > Magnoliopsida > Fabales > Fabaceae > Cicer > Cicer judaicum. Next base: position 13,057,335 of record JBBPBS010000738.1, read on the forward strand.
ACCAAAAGCTAGTAAATCAGTCAAAACATGTTTTGGTTTCATGCAAGATTATTTGTCATACAAGATTATTGTCGGAGTTAGTGTTCTCTATAATGAGTTGGTGTGGGTTCTATCAATTGTACGACGGTTTCCGTTTCGCTTTCGTTTTTAGGAAAAGGGTATATATTTTTTCCTTCATTCAATTATTACGTTTGACATGATTTTTGTTCTATTCAATAATTTTTGCTTTTAAAATCGTACTTTTTCTTCAAAATTAAAATTGGGTCAAAATTTATCATTTTATGGGTTAAATTAGTATCTAAGTTGGTAACACAATTGTAACATATGTTATTTGGGAACTAAAAAGTTCAATTTTAAAAAAGAGGGGATTATAAGTGAATCAAAAATGGAATTAAACTTAAAAATATTAAAGAAAAATAATGACGCTCATACTAATCAACAAGGCAAAATCAAGAATTAATAATATCCAAAATTCAATCAGCATTAAACATATATAATCCAAAATTAGCGAAAGCATCCACAACTTGATAATCTTCTCAGAAAACAAATAGAATAATGATCCAATTCACAAGAAAAATGGATTCTGCCTACACCAATATATATATTATGAAAGTCATTTTTTACTCTATTTCAAAAATTAAAGGGATTCCATCAAAATTATTTGTGATTTGTTTAGTAGAGTATTACTATTATTTAAATACCTAAACTTTTTGGACAATAGTTCTTTACAATGAGGATTACACATAGTTTTTGCACATTGATTAATCGCAACTGTTGATTTTAAATTGAGAGGATAAGATTACACAATCAATTTTATAGCATTAAATAATTTCATTCATCGATCCAGAGAATAAAATCACAGTTACAACATGAAACGACACACCTAATTTTCTATTGTAATTAATTAAAAGGTTGATGGAGTATATTAATCTTATTAGAATACTTTTAATGAGAGAAAAAAAAATCATTTTTTCACATAATATTTAAGCAATATGAACTAAATATATATTTTTTTTTTTATCATTGGAAGTTGAGTTTGCTTTTAAAGAAAAGAATTCGAAGATTTTTACAAAAGACGATGAAAAAACTTCTAATGAAAAATTGACTTCGTGTGGTTTTTGTTTTGCTTTTTAAATCAATTTACTGATTTTCTTACATCAATTTTGTGAACCTTTATAATCTCAATATTAGTTAATATATGAAATCAACTTTTAACATTACCTGTCAAAATTTATAAGTTGAATATAATTTTTTTCTTCTAATTTTTGTTACGATTCATTGGTGTTTTTTTGGAAAAATAGAAAACACCATTTATTGGTGATTTAGGATGGGCTGGCACAAGGCCCAAAATCAAAACAGGGCTTACAAGTCTATCGCAATATCCAATACATGTCAACGACTAATGTAGAAGCTAGAAGGTTGTTCATCTCTCCTTTTTATTTGTTTATGCCTTTAAATATATTATTTGAAACTAAGTTTAGTATTATATTTTACTCAATTTTGCTGAAAACTATGATCCGGTAAAAAGAATAAATAAGAACTATTTTTATCCTCTTGTATATTTGTATAAATGTATATATTTTCCGTAGAACAAAAAAATTGTATTTTTAAAAATGAATGTATGGTAAAAGAAGAAACTTTTTAAAATCAAGATAGGCCCAGATTCATTAACAAACATACTACGGAGTGCATTTTTTGGTCCAAAAACGTGTGAGGCTCATAACGCTATGTCACCAATATATTAGAAGAGTTTAATTGGGCTACTTCAAATTAACAGAAGACCAATAAAATACTTAGTGAACACCTAAACAACATTTGGTTTTTTCTTTTTCATTAATTTGTTTCTTCTTAATGAATTTTTCAGTTTCTTTCAAACAAGTTGTTTCAAACTATTTGTATCTTGATTATCACTAACGGTTCCAATAATAAATTTGGAACATAGGCAAGTTTGCGAGCAATCGACACCTCCTTAATTGATTTTTTTTTAATTGATTCTTTTAAAGAAATAATCACATACTTTATTTTACATTCTTTTAAATTTTGTTTGAGAGTTTGAAAGAAAAGAGAGGAGCGGACTTTGAAAAAAGGAAGAATATAAATTAAAGCAATGAAGAGTTTTGAAAAAACAATGATTTTGAGAAATTTATTTTTATTCATAATATAAAATCCCTCTATTTTGGCGAGCTAAAAAATTGAATTGGAAGGAGTATCTTTTTTATGGTTTTGAAGGATATAAATAAAATTTTTAAATCATTTTAATATTGTTATAATAATTTATAAATTAAAATTATATTTATCATAAATATTCTCTTACTATTTTCTACAAAGTCAATCTCTTAAAAAATATTAAAAAAATCTCTATTTTTCTATTTGCTTCTACCTCTAAAGCACTTCATTCCCCTTCCTCCAAACTCCCAAACAAAAGATAGACTAATTTACCCTAAACTAAACCTCAGATAACTACATATTACAAACTGGAGGAGTAGTGTATGCGTCTCTCAATAAATAATTTAAAAATTATAAAATAGTTTACCACTATCATAAATTAAGGATACAGTTAATAGTTTGAAAGTAGTCTATGTAATAATAATTGATGGATACAATTAGAAAACAAAAATAAATTACTTAAAAAATTAAAAATTACATTTACGTTAGGATATTTTTCTTGTTTAAAGGTTTATAATGGGACAAATGAAATATAATATATCACATATATATTTTTTTTGTCAAACTATTTTATTTTATTAAATATGTTATCTAATAATTGAATTATTGATATAAAATATGTTTATTCTCATTCTTAGCAAAATTGGACGACATATTTAGATAAATTGTTTTTTTTTTAATTACAAACAAGTTCAAAAATCATTTTCCGTAATTATAATTATTTATGGTTGTAAAAATATTTGATATACTAATATCTAAATTGAGAATATCTATTCTCTGTATTTTTAATTAATATGCGTGGATAAACTCAACTCGTTATTAGAAGAATACAAAGTTTCTAACTTCGTTTTTCCTACTAGACAAAATAGCTAACTTTAATGATGAAATACAATAAATATTAAACTAAACAAGTACTAGTACAAATAAATTCTAATGGAAGTGAGTGTCAATTTCATAAATAAACATATCATAGGCATAAATAAATATATCCATGAAATTTTGTAATGGCACTGTGTGTCGCATAAAAAGGCAAAATGGTTGCAAGAAGAGTCGTCAGGGAGCGTTTGTCATTGCTTGAGCAGACTTGAAGGCTTCAATCAAGCCTTACTTTCTGTTTATTTTAATCCTTTATATTATTGTCACGCTATTGACACATTGTGCCCTCTACTTTTATAATATATCTTAATTTAAATAACCTCAATTTTTGTTCCCATGCTCTTGTCAAGGGATTATTATGCTAAGTTTGTTCCAAATTCCAATCAACTTTATTGAACCTTCCTTTTAAGCTTTTAAGGTTTAATTATTGTTTGATTTATTTATTTTTATTAATTTATAAAATTAATTATATTTCAAAATTGGACAATTTTAGAAATATTTTATAAAATTGTATTTATTCTATTTATTAACATCCATAAAATTGTAATAAATTTTATAAAATTTATATTAATTTCAAGAATTATTTATTTTATATAATTTAATTAATAACATATAAATAATTAATGTATGTAAATAATTCTAAATTAAAAAATTGTATTTTATATTATTTAAAATATGTCAAATTGTTATTTTTAATTTAAATATATAAATAAATAAAAATTATATAATTTTTAAAATAAAATAACTAAATTTACAAAATAATAAAAATAGATAAACTAAAATTACAATTAAATTTTAGTTTAAATATTACCAAAACAAACTATAATGGTACTTGGTATGTAGACAAAAAATGTCATGTACACCTTGTTTTATTCCTTTGTTGATTTCATGTACTTTATAGTTTATACCATATACCAGCATCCATATATGAATTTTCTGAATTATTGATAGAAACAGAGCACCGGCGGCAAAAGTTTCTTACCATACTTTTTAACATTCATCTCACTCTTAAATATATAATAAAGAATGTTTTGCTTGTAAAAATGGTTTTTTACCACTTGCAATGCAAATGAATTCCAAATTTCAAATTTCAAATAAAAAACATTATATTGTCCTTATTATTCAATCCTGCAATTTGAGTCCCCTGTTTTTAAATGTTGTCAAATTAATTATATTCAAAGTTATATTTTCTTAAATGTATATTTTGTCTCAATAAATATAAGATTTTATTGTTCTAATCCTTGAAATAATTTTTTTTTAATTCTGTATATCTGTAAATAAAAAATCATCACTTTTAATTTCAGATGTCACACTATTAAAAAAAATTAACATACAAACAAAAATCCATTTAACAATTTTAAACCTTATTAACATTAAAACTAATTATAACACTAAAAATATAATAATGACATTGATAAAAACAAATTACAGCAACTAAAACAAAAGAACTTGGTACTTTTTGTGATTGAGCATAAATTTAATTTAATTTTTTACTAGCTATGTTTGATTGCGTGAGGATTGGACAACTTCATTTTGGTATTTTGTCAAGCCATCTAAACTTTCATTTTTATTTATTAACGTTTAATTTCATTTTTATATGATTAACTAACTAGCCATGTTTGTTTGCGCGAGGATTGGACGTCGATTCTAATAAATTCATTTCGGTATTTTGTCAAGCCTTTAATCTTTCATTTTTATTAGTTAACAAAAATTAAACAATTTCATTTTTATATGATTAATTAAAAATGTTATTTAAAATTATATAAAAATACCTGGAATTTTACTATTCTCCTAACATAAAATATGTTCAACTTAATGTACGTCGTAGACCGATAGGCGTCTAAGTCATTTGTCTTCTTGCTGTTTTTTCTTTTGACAAATTTCTTGCTGGTTGTCAATTAGGACTATTTAAAGTACTATTAAGTTTTCTACTGAGACAGATGTGCCACAACATAATATAAATGTGTTAAGTTATTGAATTTTGGATAACAGGACACCTGATTAAATATTAAATATTAAACATTAATCATTGATGTGACTAAACTGCCCGTAGAACAATTTTTCAGAAATAAAAAATATGTTTTTTTATTAGAAATTAAATATAAAATATAAAAATTTAAAATTTATTTAATTTAGTAAAAAATATGTTACTTAATTAAGTATGTTAAAAAACTTTAAAAAAAAAACAACGATATTTAAACACATATTTAAATACAAATACAAACATAAATACGCGTGTATCTACACAGTCTCTCTTCATTTATTATTATTTTATTGGTGTATTTTCCTCTTTTTTTATCTATCTTTTTTCATTTTTTTTGTCTTCCTCTACAAAAATAAACCACAAAAATTCATCTTCCTTTTCTTCTATAATTCCTTCTTCCTTATTTTATTTACTGATTTTAATTAATTTTTTTTATGAAATAACTTGCAACCTTATCTCCTCACTTGCAAGGTAACTTCTCATTTTCTTCTTTTTCACAAATATTGAGTTTCAAATTTTGTCTTTTATTTAAGAATGTGTTGTTTTTTTTTAGACATTAGTATTAAAAATTGCAGTTATTTTTGGTACATTGTTTTGTTTAGATATGAATTTTTTTTAAAGCATTAGAACCATAGGAAAATAAATATCAAAATATTAACATTTAAATAAAATAGCTCATTTATGATACTAAATTTGTCTAAATTGAAATAATAGATAGAAATATAGTTGAATATCAAGCATTTAAGCAAAATCATTTAAGCTTATAAAACAAAACCATTATGTCAAAAATATAAAGTATTTAAGCATATAAAACAACAATGAAAGGAATATGAGCAACAACCAAAGGAAGCAATGGAAGAAATATCAGCATTTAAGCATATAAAACAAAATCATTCTATTTAAAATATAAAGCAATAAAACAATTAAACAATCAATCTGGCCAAAATTCTTCTATCATGGAGGAAGTCTAGAATCTAAATGCAATAATTTTATTCAAAACAACAAGGAATTAAGCTAATTTGTTATACCTACATCACCCTAAATTGAAACGAAGAATCCAAAAATAAAAACTCTAAAAACCAAAAATCCTAAATAAATAAGCAAAAATAGAAATTTTAAATCAATGACTAAAAATCCTAAATTGAAGGAAACAACAATCATACAAAGAAGCAACAACAATTATAGAGAGAAGTAAACTTACGATGAAAATATCCAACAACCTGTAACTATCACACAAATAAGCGTCAACGAGCGAGCGACACAAACACACATAAATCGGATGCAACGAGCGAACGAACGAATGACAACGGAACAAAAGACAAAAATCGGATGCAACGAGCGAGCGAGCGACAACAAGGAAGAAAATAAGAGAAGTAAAACAAAAATTGCTCTTTGTGAATAAGAAGATGGTGAAACCAAGATAAGAAGATGGAGAAGCATTCAAGTAGGAGAGAAAAAATTTTATGAAGAAAAGAAATAGAACTATCAAAATGACTAAATTGTCCCTTAAATATGTATACGTGTGCAGTACATATGTTTGTATTTGTGTTTAAAAATATGTTTAAATAACATTTCTCTTAAAAAAAGTAATAAATATCATTGTTGTTATTTTATTAGTGAAAAAAAATTATACTCATGTTCTCTTTATCATTTTAATTTATATATATTTTCTTCAATATTTGACATATATAAAGATCGAAATTTCTTCTTCTCATTCATTTTTCTGTACATCTTCTCTATTTCACTAAATCTCTCCCTCCCCTCTTTTAAATGCTTGGAGTGGTGTCAAAGAAGCATTTGAGGATCAAATTAACTAAGAAAAACACATTGAGAATCTTACAAATTAAAAATTTACACATTCAATAATATTTTTGTAATTTTGATTAAATTTAAAAATTACAAAGACAACGCTCGACACATTAAATAAACAAAATAATTATTTATATGGTGTTTATATATAAAAATTATGATTAAGAGTTAATTATTTAAATAATAAATAATTATTTAAAAAAATTATATGACATTTTTTTTAATATTGATCATCTATTTATAATTATATTTATAATTATATAATTATATGATTAATATTAAAAGAAATTTCATATATGAAATTTAACAATGATTAAGAAAGATATTTTTTTCTCTCTTAACAATGGTTAGAAAGTTGGATCGACATGGTGGACTTGATGTTTCTAATGTTGACAAATCTACTATCAGTATCAAATCACTTCATAGATTATGTGACAAAAGTCACAACAATAATTTAACAATAAAAGAATCCTCAAGAAACTTTTTATAGCAAATGAATTGTGGAAGAAAGTCAAGATTAAATATTGGTAAATGGATTCAAGTTGCAACAACTCCTTGTGAGATGTAAAACAACCATTCAAAAATTGTGTTGGCCTGCTTTGACCTATTTGGAAAGCTTGCAATAATTAAGCGCTTGGTCAGATGATAAATAATAATATTTAAATTAATTGGTCACGGTAGATATTGAAATCTTCAGTTGCATACCTCTTTTATATAATAAATGACTCATTGGCAAAAATAAAATTATTTTAAAATAAATTTTTCTTTTGATTTTTAATATAATATAAGCAGATTTTTTAAAATTCTATCATTTAATTAATTAATATTATTTTTGCATACTTCTTAATTTATTATCATTTATTTTATAATAATAATAATAATAATAATAATAATAAATATATTAATATAGTGAATAAACTAAATTTAATTAAAGTAGTATTTTTTCTGTTTCATGTATTCTCTTTTTTTATTCTTTATTAAAAAAATACAATGAATCACTCTTGTGAGATGGGAGAGTAATATGGAGTTGTATTTTAAGTTAGTTTTTTCCGCAAGAGATTTTAAATTTGTTTGAAAACGAATATTGCATTAAAAAACTTCAAATTTAATAATTCATATGGAATTATTAATCATTTTTATATATTTTTAAGATATAAATAAGTTTTCCGTTTCTATAAATTTTAAAATTTTATTTAGGTTTTATAATAAAAAATAATATATTTTAGTCTCTACAAAATTATTATACAAACAAATTTTGTCTCTATTGGAGCATCAATATATATTTTTGAATTTTTTTTCATACATGTTTACAATACTACTATAAAAAGTTCATCCAAATAAATGGATTCAAAAATTGATTTCTAAGTTCATATTTTAAGAACTTTTATCTTGAATATATAACATTAAAAAAATTCATATTTAGTTCATCTTAAGTTAAAAAATTCTATATTTGTATGGATAAACTTTTAATTATGTTTTAAACATGCTTGTAAAACCATCTAAAAAATTTAAAAGTTGAAGTATGTTTTGTTTTAACAAGAACTAAAACAACTTGTAGAATAATTTTGTATGCACTAAAACATATAATTATTTTTACTGTGATTAAAAATTAAATTTTTAAATTTTAAAGGAAATAAAAAAAAACTTATTTATCCTTACTTTTAAATATAAGTAATTATTTTATAATTTGGTTAATGATAATAAAAAGTTGATCAAAATAAAAATTTAATGAGTCCACAAAAAATGTAATAAGTAAGAATTAGATTGCAAATCCATCGTCCGGTAGAATTGACCTTCCAAATATATTAACACTCAAAACATATTAAAAACATGGCCAATAAAACGCAAAACGAGATATAAAGATGTTATGTGATGTTCAACCAACTTGTGTGTTTATTCTTAATTCAATGTAATGATCACTTACTTTATCTCTCTCAACGTGACCCCACAAATGTAACAAATTGATAGTTTGACAAATGGGATCGAACCTTTATATCGATAATATGTGGGGGTCAAACGGCGTATCGTCGATGCATATATGCCAATGATGTGTAATGTATATGGATAAAAAAAGCTTTTGCTTCATTGGGAGCAATGGAACTTTGAGGAAAAATTGTTGGTGTGTCGAATGTGAATAATTAAAAAACCTCACTTTGGATGGAAAAATAGGTATTATACGAAATATATGTGAAATGATTTATATATTCAAATGTTTTAATACTTTTCTGGATAATTATGTAGCGTTCAATTCATGTATGTAGTTGTTTTTTTGCATAATGTTGTTATCTTGTACTCCCCTTAACTTATAACCTAATAGTTAACATTTTGTCTTTACTTAGAGGCTATTCAGATAAAATAAAATTAAGAATGAGATTAAGTTGGTTTCTAAAAGTAAAAATCACAAAAATATGTTTAATAATTCTTGTTTTGTTTTAACTTTAATAAGACACCATCAATGGTAGTTAGTCACCATTTCAATCATCGTTGACCATCACTTTAATCAATATTGACCGCCACTGTTAATCACCACTATGATCATTTTCAATCACCACTCTGACCACCACTTCATTCACCATCGATCACCACTCTGATAATTGTCGACCACCACCTATACAACTGTAAGTTACCACTTTGACCAACATCAACTACCACTTAACTAACAACACATTGACCATCACTTTGATCACTATCGATCACCACTTAATTGAATCACTTCTTTGACATGCATCAACCACTAGTTTAACTACCCTTCCTACAAACACTATTTTAATCATCGTCGAACACTACTGCAATCATCACATTGACCACCACCATCAATCATTTTGATTATTGCCGATCTCCACTTTCAAATTGTATTATTTTTTATTGTCACTATTTTTATGTGTCAATAACAATTTTTTTCAGACTAATAAATAAAAAAAAAATAATTAATTTTAAATAGAAACTCAAAATTCATATATGAAATTTCAAACTGAAATAAATCCTTGTTTTAGTTTCTGAAAATTAAAAAACTATAAATAGAAAATCATCTCGAACGAGACTTGAAGTGTGTGGCTCTCACAAATTCTCAATGTCTAATTTAAAATATTTAAACAATTCCCAATTGAATAATATATATTCCTTCTTTAGTATTTTTTTATTCACTCGGATATGAACCTCAATCCTTTAACTCCTTCAACTCATTAAACCCTTAATTAATTGCTTATCATTTTCTTGTTTAAATGAAAACTTGCATATTAACTTTCTCTTTTTAGCTATTCATTTTTTTGCAATTGTTTATTTAACACACAAAAATGAGATTAGTTGTTCAATTTTTAATTTAATTTAATAAATAAAAAATAATATTAAAATAATCTCAATCGATTCAAAATATTTGTGGTTAATAGTGGCTTATTATTTCTTACAAATAAATTTTTTACTATTATATTAGTATAACTCTATGTGTAACTATAAAGTATTTTAGACCAAACTCAATAATTTATATATGATTAGCTTGAAGTGCAAAAACAATTCAAAATCAAAAATAAATAAAAAGTAGTTGTCTATAGTATGTTTTAAAAAAAAATTGCAAGTGCCAAAAATATTAAAAGTGGAAAAATGATGCATCATGTTGAAAAGAAATGGCAATAATAACATTTGACAAAGAACGTCTCTATTTTAAGTTTCTACATATGTATAAAGAAAAGGAAGCATTTCGTACTATGCATATATAATTGCAAGTTGCAAATTATGAATGTATAATGTATTGTTGTTATCAGCTGGATTCTATTTGAGGCATATCCGAGTTGATAGACAATGAGACTTAATGCTCCATTGTTTCTATTTGGATTCACATGAGATATATATCAATATATGTACGCCAAGTAAATAAAAGACATATATTAAGAAAACTATAAAACAATGCAGCCATATTTTGATACCTTTGGTGCTAAAGGTAAGTAAGTCAAGGCCAAAACTTAAAGCACTTTTCAAACTTTCAACAGCCTTTTGCTTGGGTGTTTCAGAACACATAACTTTGCAAAAAGATACTCAATCATGTATTTCAGTGAGAAACTCATCATTTTGATCATGACTTTTCAAGTACAATATAAATATGACGTGGTAAAATGAGGAACTACTATTAAATTTATAATTAAATTCTTGAGTCTTTTTTTTTTAATCATATTAATTTATATCATTGCATTAAACTTCTAGAACCTTTTACAATGAAATATTCTAATTTCATCTTTTTTCTAATGCCATCTATGTGTTTGCAATCTAGCTCACAAATTACGTACCAGCTGCAATAATCCAATTAATAGCTTGCAAAAATCTTGAGATAACGCATGTAACAACATGCACTTGATCAAATTAAGTAGTAAATAACTAGACATGTTTATAAATTTAAGGCCTCACACTATTACACTATTATTAAGATTCCTTTGTCTATAGCTTCCACATATATAAAACCATACAACTAACAAATAAAAAACATAAAAAAGTTAATGGACTCAATATATATGATAATATATATCAATAATCAAGCAAATGAAAGATGTTCAAAACAATGCTATGAAAAGAAACCACAAAAACCAACAAATTATATATGTGAGGGAATAAAAGTGAACTCATTAAATAGGGTTTTTTACCAACCAAAAAACTTGCACCATTACAAATTTACACCACCCCATATGCAAAACCGTTATTGCATTTTAAAATACCTAGAATCCTCAAAAGTGGCAACATCTTGTGGAATTGAACCTTCATAATCAGAAACCAAATTAGGTGAATAAACCAAAGAGTTCATATCACCCCAACTAGTGCTTTCTGTTGAAGTTGTGATTGTGCTACCACCATTGGATTGATCAATTCCATAAAAAGCCTCCATTATTCTATGATCCATTTGTTGTTGGTTCACACAAACCAACTCACTTAAATCACTTGAAAAAATTTCAAACCCTTGAAATATTTGTGATGGATGATCACAATTACTACCACCATTGTTTGTATCACTCACCATGGACAAAGGGTTTGTCATGTTCATGTTCATGTTCATGTTCATGTTCACTATGGTTGTTGGATGAAGCAAATTTGTGAAAGATGTTTCATTGTTGAGATGATCATAGTTCATAATGGAAGAATTTGAAACTTGGATGGGATGATGAACAGAATACTCTGCAGCTGCCCAATAATTAGGAGCTTGATTACTCATACAAGAACCTATCATCAAATTATGATTTGTTTCTCTTTTCATCTCTTGTTTCATGTTGCTAACTCTTCGCGCTTGAGCTTGAGCTTGAGCTTGTTGTTCCTTCCTTTGTTTTCCAAGAAGCTTTTTCTTCAACCTTGTGTTCCAGTAGTTCTTTATATCATTGTCTGTTCGTCCTGGTAATTGTGCTGCTATGATAGACCACCTGCAAATATATATTCAAATGAATTTTAATCAAGAATCAATTTTAGTTACAAAGTTTAAGCATAGAGATGAATGATAAATTTGATTATGTACAAAAAAACACGGTTGATGAACTAAAGAACGTTGAAAGAATTTTAATTGATTATAACAGGTTTAGATTTCAAACCTTCAAAATTAATATAATAATTAATTTATTAATATATACATATAACAAAATGTATTAAAATTAATTACCTGCTTCCAATACTAATATAGAGACTACAAATAATGTCATCTTCTTCCTCTGAAAAACCACCATGTTTAATATTCGGTCGAAGATAATTTAACCATCGAAGACGACAACTTTTTCCACATCTCTTAAGTCCTAGACCATGATCATCAACATAAAGAAAAAATTAGAATAAATATTCCAATAATATATTAAAAAAAATAGTTTTTAATATATATTTGTATTAATTAAATAAATGATTATGTGTGGAGAAAGAAGAATGATTTGATTGATAAATATTCCAAGGAAGTAGCATGCATACCTATCTTCTGTGGCAGAGCAATCCAATTTCCACCAGTACCCTTCTGTTCTATGTAAGATTTGAGTTTGGAATCTTCTTCAGGAGACCATGGTCCTTTTTTGACATTGGCTTTGTCACAGCAAGGAGCTCTACCCATGTTTGTTATGCCTTTACCTTTCTTTGTGTTAGTTGTTATGAGTTTCAAGTAAAGCCAATCTTTATTATATGTTGATGATTATGATAATGATGATAATAATAATAATGTGTTCATATATAAAGAAGAGTGAGAGGAGGGACAGAGAGAAATAACCTGGAGAGAGAGAGAGAGAGATTTTCAAAAAGATGAAAAGAAAGAATTAAAAAAGATGTTACTTTATGAATAAAAAAATGGATAAATTGGAAATTAATGCCAAGGTAATAGACCAATGTATTTCTAATTGTCCTTCTTAGTCTAGAATCTATCAATTCAATATCCTCTCTCTCTCTTATATTATTTTTCTAAAAATAAAAGATAGAGGGATGTGAATTATTGTTGTGGATGGAGGATGATAAAGCTTTATGCATGGTGCAAGTATATAGTGTGGGACCAATTGTAGTGGAAGGTTAAAGTGATCACCTCATTTGGTTGAATGTTTCTTTGTTAACATGCATAATGCCTTGATGAATCTCTTTTCTTACGCACGAGAAGTATACATCATACATACATGTCCTATGAAACCATCAAAAGGTTCAAATCGAATAAACAAATTCTATTTTCTTTTTTACATTTGATTTTTATCTTTTTAGTCTAATATAATCCCATTGATTGTGTATTTATTCCTAACCTTAGGTTATTATTTCTATATGTATATAGAGTTATAAAGTTTTAAAATTTCAGTTATGTTATCGTAAAAAAAAATTATATTTTTAGTCATTATAAAAGTTTTTATTAGTAATTTTAACTTTTGATAAAAAGAAATAGATTTAATTGTTTTTTAATTTTTATATTTTTTTTAAAAATCGTAAATATGTTTAGGATATTATAAAAAGTTTATAAAAAAAAGATTAAATTTTAACTTAAAATTAATTGAATATGAATTTTAAAAAAAAAATCATAAATCCAAAATAAAATAATGAAAATATGAAATTAGAAATCCAACTGTAAACTTATTTTTTGAAAATTAATTTTTTATAACATTTTAAAAGGGGTTAAAATTATTTATATAATAATTTTATAGGAACTTACATTTGTTAATTTCTTTAAAAACTAAAAATAAAATTTTATAAAGATTAAAAAATTATTTGATTTATTTTTATTGTGAATACAATAGTTGATTTGATAAAATTATAAATGCTTGAATTTGAAACAGATATTTTTAATACATCTAAAAATTAGAATCACTACTACATTTAAATTAAATATTGAAATTAATTTAAAATATTTTATATAATTTATTTTATGTTAATTTTTTAATAATAAAACTCTGTCTATATATATATAACATCCCCTTATACTTGTTTTAATAATACTCCTTAATAAAAATAGTTGGTAATAGGTTTTACATGGTTTGAAGTAGTACCCAAAGTCGAAACATGACGTGGCTTAAAGAAAAAAAGTGGTACTAAATTCTAGAAGTACGTAGAATTAATTATACATGTATTTGCCCTATGTTCTTTAAGAATAAATTATCAAGTTAAGGAAATACTGACTAAAACATATGTCTCTAAAAGCCAATCTTACCACACTTTATCCTGAAAGGACAAGATAACATTAATGAAATACTCTACTGGATATGATAGTCAACAAGTAAGATTCCCATTATCACATATTCACATTAATTATACACTAGTCCCTCTGTCCTATACATTATAAATATATAATAATAATAATAATAATAATAATAATAATAATAATTACATTTCGATCATTTTTTATAAATTAAAAAATAAATAAAACTTTATTAATTTATCATTATTAACAATTAATGTAAATATAATTGTTAATAATGATAATTCTAAGTGAAAAAGAAATTATGTAATTTTATTATCATAAATTAGCATGTAGATGTGTGCATGCTTTTATCAATTAAAATAATATTATAATTTTTTGTATAATTATTTTGAAAAAATAAATTATTTTGATAAAATGGTAAAAGAAAGCGATACTCTTTTTTATATTGGAGATTAATATTAATAATTTTTTTTAGACACATGTTTTTAGAGGGGAAGTAGTAGATTTAGAGAAGGTGTTGGAACAAATTGAATTGGTGTATTTGCATTGACTTTTAAGCAAGAAATATAGACTCAATGGCTATGTATTTCTTAACTGTGGCTACAATCCAATTCCTGCTTGCAAAGCTTGTGATTTTGATGCTTTAACTTTGTTGTAATAAGTTGGACGACTCCTTGTTCTTATTATTGTTGCTTATCAAAAAAATATAAAACCAAATATGTGTGAGTGAGAAATAAAATGCAATAGCTTGTGAATTTAGTTTTAATATATTTGTTGTTATATAAGCTCCAATAGGATTTTTTAACTACATTGTATTTATTGCGAAAAAATATATTGTTTAACAATAAAATATTGTTTTTCCGTGTCTCATGTGAGTTGCTTAGCATTTGTGTTCATATATATATTGGAGAGAAAATATGAGATGTTCAATATATAAGATATTTGTGAGTTAAACAGCTTAGTTATTGAAGGAATTTGTTTAGAGTAAAAAATAATTGATTTGCTTGAAATTAAGATGGCACACATAATCCACTTAGAATAGTCACACATAAAATAATTGTTATTGATTGATATTATAAAAGATCTTTACAGCAGTGAATGCCAATTAAATTATAGTAGTATTATTACAAAATTTGAAAACATAGAATCATAATCCCTAGCACTGATTCAAGGTATGATAATTAGGGGCAACTTCCCCACTAATTTTATTTATTTACTTTTTTTGTATAATTTCAGTTTTTTCATTGAAAATTAATTATTATCCCCCACTAAAAATAATTAAATCATTTTATTTGTAATTATTATCCCCGACTGAAGAATTATTTGGTCATATACAAAGAGGAAAATATTTTTATTTATAGTATAGAAAATTAAAAAATAGTTTTAAATTGTTACGACCCACAAAGAAACAACTTAAATTTGTAGATAATGGGGTGTCTTCAATTTTGCTTAGTAATAACGATATACTTATTTTATCTCTTAATGCAACAATGTATCCATTATATAAACTTTTATAATATATAATCTTGCTAATTCTTTCTATTATTTGTTCTCTTCCTCTCTCACTTCACTACGGGTCTAATCTCTAGGCTATCTGTTTATTTTCAAAAACATTCGTAAAACAAGCACTAATTTCAGAAGAAAAAAAATTAACTCTGTTTTTGACTTTTGTTCGGAGGTGCTATAATTATTGGTCCATCCATATATATAATTTCTTATGCAAGAATGTCATCTTTATCACATCTAGTTAGGCTGCTATTTCTTTGTCAGAATAGGCTTTAACAAAAATATTGAATTTGTCTTAATCAGGGAGGAATTTTTGTTTAAATGCAACAACCTAACACTGCCAACAGAAAGAAGAATTAATAGAAATCAGAAAAAGAATTATTATTTCAATTGTAAGGACCACTAGAGAGAATTGCATGTACGAATTTGGTTGTGTACAGATTACACACTAACTCACTACTTAAACAGTATATCTCTTAAAAGTTCTCTCTATAAAATTCAAATTAGAAGTTTTTTTTCTTTTCTTTTCTTTTTTTTTTTTCGAACTTTGCTAGTATAAATATGACTCATGATTAATAAAATTTAACTATTGATTGCTTCAGTTAATTTTGAATTTAAATACTCTTAATTCATTTGTCTAAATTTATTAAATACTTGAGCCGAATTAACCGGATTAATTAAACCAATTGCATGTAGAAAGACAAAAGTCAAACAAAACATTTATATAAAGTTATGTATTGAGTTAATTTTGTATTTACATTTTGTTATAAAATTGAGGTTATAGAAGAAATCACCAAAGTACACAAATATTTCAACAAAAGTGAGGAAATGGTATTGGGGTTAGGCCACCGTCCTTCACAGTTTTCACTCTTTTTACATGGTCTTTCCATGGTAATGAACTAACCATGGTTAACTCACTTTTTTCATAAACGTAAAAAAATAAAAGTAGAAAGGAGTTGAGGTACATTTTTTTCCATGTTCTGCTTGCGTGATGGGGGACCTAGTTAATAGGTATGAAAGTGTCTTTTTGACAAGGTCATATGATATATTTCTAACAGTTCTATACGAAAACTAGCACCAAGGGGTCTTTCTTGACTAGGTTCTTCTCTGCTTTCCAACAGAATAATACATACTAGCAGTGTTAAAGTTAAATATGTCATCCAATATTTTTATGAAAATGTTGGTCTTTAATGGATGAGTTATAAATTGAAATATTTTATAAATAGACCATTTTAGATATTTAATTAAAAATTATTAGAAATTTTAATGATTGAAATTACTATTTATAAATAATAAGATATGATTTTTATAAATAAGACGAAGATATTTTGATGTCAAATTATACGAAATATATAAATTTATTTTTTTAAATGAATATCATTTAAGTTCGTATATAAATTATATTAAAAAAATATAATTATTAACGTGTATTTTGAAGAGACTACAATAATAATTAAAATTTTCAATATTTTTAAGTATTAGCTAAGTGAGTATAGAGGAAAATGAGCTGTCTAAGTGTAACTTCTCTAAAAAAAATTATGCTTTGCATTAAGATCTCAGTGCATTGTTAAATTATTAATTTTCTAATTTGAATTGAGTAATTTTTGTACTACAAGTGCAATATGTGAATTAGGATTTGTGTTAAAATGGGTCACATAAAATTATGTAAGCATGACAAAATCTGATCGTAGCAAAGCAATGGTGTTGTGCAAGAGAAGGGTGGGTGGCTTTGTAAGAAGAAGTGTTCTTAATTTGGTTTAGTTGACTAATACTAAAATTAATTCATTGGAAGAAGTAAAGTGCTGAATCTTCTATGTCATTTCAGGATCCACTTCTTATCATCTAAAAGAAAAAGAAGGGTCAGCGACGCGGTTTTCTTCTTACGGTTACTTTTGTGGAGTCAGAAAGTGTGAAAATGAAGATGGAGGAGCACAGGTCAAAAAGGCAAGGGCAAATAAGACAAAGTTGCGGATATATTTACTAATGGAAAATCATGTTTGCAGTTTTCCAAGTTAAAAGAATAAAAATTATATTCGAAATGTTAGTGGCATACTCTTCTAGCCAAGAGACACCTGTCAATTGTCATGTAGAAAATGTAGATGGAAACTGATTCTAGATTGTCTTAATTTTAATTCTATGAGTATGATTGAAACATATTGATTATGGCTCATTTCTTTTGAAAAAACAATTTTTTTATCTATTAAAATTTGTATAAATTTATTTACTAAAGAAGGTATTGAATGATGAAATACACAACTATTTATATTTTTAAAAATGATGAAAATATTAAAAAAAAAATTATTTTTATTATTTTTAGTTAACATTTTATCTATAGTCCGTTTCACGAATCTCACATTTTTATTTTAACAAGTAAAAGTTAACATAATTTTTTTATAAAAAAATAAAAAAAAAACATTTTATCAAAGTAAATATATCTTTAACAATTAATTTATCACTCGCATACTAAGAATCATAAATGTGAAATGAGACAATTAATTGATTGAATTAAAGTAGGATAATGAAGTACTTCCAATTCTAATTTCAACATTTACTGACTAGATTTTATTTACATTCTAAAAATACTTTAAAATATTAGATTCATTTTTTCGAAGTAGATGATTAAAAAAATAATGTGATGTAAGATAAATCCATTTAAAGAAAATAACTACATATACCAAATTTTAATGTAAAACAATATGTTAAACTAAAATATCTTTACACTCTTATTGAGATTCAATCGACCATATAGTTGCAGTTGTTTTAATGAATAATGGTTCATAAAATTAGTAATAATGAATAATGATATGGATGAAGTATAACATAGCTACTAGATAAAAGAAAATATGACCACCAAACGTTAGCTACCATTTGTCCACTACGACAATGTGACTATTAGCGGTGCATTTTCAAAAGTATGACTTGTTTACCATTTAAGAATAGATAGCAAGTTGCAATTTGGATAATCAATCCCACCATTTTAATTTCATATATTCGCCTAACCATCAGATTAGAACCCTGGGCTCTAGCAGCAAAGTCAATAGCCAGAAAAAAAAAAACATAGTAAAACAAAAAGAACAAAAAATTATACAATATGAAAAAGCTACAACATACTACAAAAGCGAGAAAAATCTCAGTTGTGATTAAGGTCAATAGAGGAAGAAAAACACGGGGTATTGGTGATGCATTAACAAATCGGATGGAATTCATACCATGCATTGTTTGTTACGTCAGATAATTGTAGTTCGAATCGAACAATATATATCCCACACTGACCAACCAATTTTATTTCGTCTAGTAAAAACAAAACAATTTTATTTCGTGAACAAAGTTTGGCTCGTAAGTAGCCAAGTGAAATTGAAGCTTTTGAAATCTGCTTTTTATTCGCCTAACTCAATATAACCCATGGTCTTTTTTACCTCTACTTCCCAGAAGAAAAAAAATTTAGTCACAATTGCAACAACAAATCAACAGCTTCTTGAATGTCAATTTTTCAAGCAAAAGATGTTATAACTAATCCACTAATCCAATGATAATGACTTCCCCAGCAGGCAAGAAAATTAACATGCAGAATTATTATTTTTACGCGCTTGCTATATAGTTCATTATATAAATAGCAATACACAAACCATGGTACTATCTACAGTACCCCATTCAATGAGACAAGTATTTCAGCAAAAGATGCATTGCAGGCTGTTCTTAGTGTGCTTGTTATCTCAGCTCAACAGTCCAATTCATGTCATCCTTCGCAAGACCCATTTGTAGTCTGGTAAGGACAGTATACAGTTGCTGTGAAACCACTCCAATACCATCTCCATAAGATTTCCTGCATAAATATTGGGAAAAAATGTTAACCATTAATTAATTCAAAATAACATTATAGCCAAAGACTTGAGTCATTTGCTAATGCATCTAATACAAATTGTCTCATATGAAGAGTTTTTTTATCGTTATGCACACTTGTTAAAAAAATTATTGAGTGTAATTATTTTTATGTTGGAAAAAGCTTTTCCCACGAATGGATTAAGAGTTTTTGTTATGAGTCCTAATTATTAGCTATTTTCCATTATTTGGAGTAGTTAGACGAGTTGAGATACAATAAATAAGAGTATATTGATGAAAAACAATAATTAAGGTTTTATTGATATTCTAAAATGACAATGACGAGACAGATAAATATTCCAAGTTTGACATTTAATATGAGATGGAGTATGACGTACTTTTGGCCAAGATAAGTAACACTGCCAACAGGTGATACAACCACAGCTGTTCCTGTGCAGAAGACCTCGTCAGCCTCAAGCAACTCTTCTACTGACACTAATCGCTCCTCAACCTGCACATATAAGATGAACATGTTTGCGCACTTTGGCATAAAACCAATTGGAACAGGAAGCTAAGTTTACTATAAACATCAACACAGTTATGCGTTTTATGGAAAAAAAACCATTGCAAGATTGTTGTTACTAACAACAGAATAGGAGATATACTTGGCGACAATCGTTGATTAATTACAAACCAAATAAATATAGATTAAGACATTGAGGTGCATGATACACAAACGTAGAGCAATCTAACTTGGGAAGTTTGAGAAGGTATTTTACATGACAAAAATATTCATCTACACATGATATTTGCAAAGTGTTGAATTGTTAAAAGAGACCGTGTCAAATAAATGAATATTCTTGTCGAGGAACTGAGCAGAGAAAAAGCAAAATCAAATGAAGATTGAGATTGTTCATTATATAAATTTATTTTTATGAAAAGATTCCTCGTTGACAGCATAGTAAGATGCAAATATAGTCTAGATTTTCCAACCACACCTGACATTTATTACTCCCGTCGAGGGATCAAAAACCCATATTCAATTATTTTTAGAAAATTTAATTTGAAAATCATAACTTAGGAAGAAATGAAATATAATAGACAAGACGATATTCATCTATGACTAAATTCTAGTACCTGAAACCCTTGGCTTCGAGCAACGTCAATTATACTTTTTCGAGTAATGCCAGGCAGGATAGTCCCTTTGATAGCTGGAGTTGAAATAATGTTACCCTGAAAGAATTATGGATATTAGGGCATTGTAATTCTGTATGCTGTAATGAAATAGTTTAACAAAACAAGATATATGAACTAGTACACAGTGACAAAAGAAAGTTATCAAATACACGATAGTAACAACGAAGTTACATGCAAGAATACAGGATTTAGAAACTTCATCGTCATATGGACACGAATGATGCAAGATTAAGAAATCTATTCAGATTTGTGTAAAAGAGACAAAATTTAAACATACCTAGCAGAGCGGCAATGAGATATGTTTATAGAGTTCTGTGGAAATTTCACTCCAAATATCGCTCTTGGGATTGTAACCAAAACGAGTTATACATCTTACAAAAATTGTATTGCAATTCTAATTTAGAAAATAGCAGAGACAATAAATTGCTACAAGATAATGATGTTACTATTCCAGCAGTTGACAGCTGTACATCCAGAAAAATTGTTTTCGGATTGCGAGAGAAATGAGAAGGTGGAAAGTAATATCATGTGTGTAAATGCAATAGTAATGTATATTAACGATGACAAAAAGTTTAATCATAATACCTTAACAACAAATATATTACATGAAGACACCTCCTCCAAATATCTTTTGTGCACACAGTCAAGGTACAAAACATCAGAGTAGCCTTTAGCTTTAGCTGCAGACTGTGCCTTAAGAACCTAAGTAGAATAATAGCACATGTGCAGAGGGAAAGTCAGTATCTTTAAAAAAGGTGAGGTATGCCACTGTCAAGAAATGAGAATCAAGAAACCACACAGATAACTCAAGCCACCTCTGAAATTTGTCATAAAGGTCAGTTCTGTCAATAAAAAATATAATAACTGTAAAAGAGATGAAGAAAAATGAATGTGACACAAGAAAATTCTCAAGTTTCATCCATATGATCATTTAGTAGTACAACTGTACAAAAAAGCAATTTCTTTAATTGAAAATATAGTGCCAACTGAAATAAATAAATAAATAAATGAGGAAAACCTTCAGATTGAAATTGCTACTAGATCAGGCCTCTTTACAAGAAAAAAATGACTAACTTGTCAAGCCCAATAAAATCCATTTAAATCACTTGATTTTAATTAATAGTGTGATAAATTTTAATTTTATTCGTTCCAGGTGGAATAAACCAATTTGCATAGGTAATGACAGTAAAATAAGAGTATAAAAGGAGGATTGCAATTAATAAACCTGAAAATAAGTCTGTTTCTTATAATAAGAACCACAAGTAACCAAGTGTTATTTCTCATAAAAATGACCGGATATGGAGTATAATTTAACTTTAAAATTCAAGGCAACCAAATAGAACATCTACAACATGTCAGGGGACAAACAAACAGAAAAAGAAAAGGGCATGCAATCTGGCTTACTGCAGCATAGTTTCCAATGGTCTTCACACCTCCAGTGCCACCAGGAGTTGCACGATGTAGTTCACTCTCCACAATCAAATTGATTGGGGCCAAACCTTCCTGTGGTTAAAATGATACTCCATAAACTTTTGAAACGATAAAATTGTAACCTTATTAGATTTAGAAAGAGATAAGTGTGAAGATTGGTCATGTTAATAAAAGTTATTATGATAGCATCACACTGATAATCCTAAGGTATAAATATAATTCAAAAATAGGTTGTGATATGAGAAAACTTCATTCGGATGTAGCTAATAAAGCGTACGAATAGGAAAAATTCTGCAATATAGACCCCTAAATGCTCCTACAAGTTTTCTTCATCTTTTCAAATAGAAAATTCAACCCATTCAGTTACAAGAAAAAGCAATGTAAATATTAAATTTCTGTTGAACATTTATAACGAGTGACCCTGAGAATATGTAGTAACATTATTAAGCCATTAAAGTCAGACTCAGTTAGAGCAATTATGACAGCAGGTTGACATAGTCTATTGGTATATATATGTATGCAGTGCAATCATTTATTTTAGTTGATTGTGATCATTGAATCAACGAGAAAGTTTTCTCCGATTCTCTCCTCTGTCTGGATCCACAACACTAGCATGGTATCACTAAAAATGTTGCATCATAGTTCTTGTAATATTCAGCAAGTCCCTACTCTAAGCCATACATCAATGTCAAGTTGTCAACTTGAAAATGAGCGCAGGAACTGTACAAGTACGTGTTCTAGGTAGATGAGTCGGGTTAACACGCATAAAAACCATTTCACAATAGGGGTGGACTTGAGCATAGTCAACAACACACAAAATCACAAGTCTAGCTGCAAGTTAACAAGCCTAAAAGGAGATCCAATATCTACAAGCAAATTACCCAACACAGCATGAATATACTATCATGTTGCTATGAAACTCTATAATGCAGCTAAGTATCGAACTCTCTGCAAATCATTATAGGTTTGGATATGGTAGTATGTTTAGACACTATTATAGATTTCATAGTATCTAAAATTTGGATATGGTAGTATGTTAAGATACTATTATAGTTTTCCAGAATAACATATTTGTATAAGGTGAATGCTTACGGGCTTACAACTTGAGTTAATAGTGATGAGTTTTACATAGACCATCAAGTTTGAAAATCTTAAAGCTATTTTCAGAATTTCAAGTAAACCTTTTCAAAGTTCTTTGTTTATGATATTTACATCTGAAAGAAAATAATGTAAGATTTATACTAACTTACATAATGAAGAACAAGATTTCATATTTCAATGTAGCAATGTAGATGCATTACCTTGAAGTAGTTCCCAACAGGTGAAACATAAATCAGAAAAGTGTACTCTGGCGCAGGTGCAAGCCCAAGTACAGCTCCACTTCCCATTAGCAAAGGTCTAATATACAAGGAACCTTTACCCTGAGGGGGAATCTGAAACCAAAATCACCCAATCAAGCTTATGTGCATTAAAAAACTCTAAACAAATTATAGCAAATGATAGGTTATATAGTACCCAATGTTTGTTTGCTAAAACAGTATCCTTCACAGCTTCCACAAACTGCTCTACACTAGGTGATGGCATGCACATCCGCTCGGCGCCCACCTTCATCCGTAAAGCATTTTCTTCTGGACGAAACAGGAGTATATTCCCATCTTCTTTACGGTAGGCTTTCATACCCTCAAATAACCCCTACAATAATTGTGAACCAGAGAAACAAATTCTTTAATGCAATTCGGATTGACTTATTAGCTTATTTACCAGCATAAACACTTCTCAGATTGGTAGAGAGGAACTTATCGAAATAGCTTATGACATGTCTTTAAGATTTGTTCAGCTTATTTTCATAAACTCTCCAGGATAGCTCATGAAAACAACTTATAACTTGTATGTGAAACTAGTTTAACTTTAATTTATCTTTTGAAATAGAAAGAAATAGCTTATACATAAGCATTTATTTGAACCGTTTATACTATAAGCAGGGATGGATTTGGGCAGAGGGGCAGGCATGGGCCTCGGCCCCTCCCACACTCTTTCATTTTTGTCCAAAACATATACATATGGATGTTTGATGATTCTATGCTAAAGTGAAAGTTCCAAATGAATAATGAGGGCAAATTTACACATAGCCAACATTGCATATATAGTAACACAAATAAGTGGTCCAGAATAAAGACCGAACCAAAAACATAGCAAAAGCTGGACACTAATTTAATGGTTTAAAGTGTGTATCTTTTGAACAAAATATTTATTTTTGATTAAAGTCAAATAAAAAAATATGAATTCTTAAAAATCAATACAGTAACACAGTTTATATAAATTTTGTGGAATTCAATATTAATCAAATAATTTAGTCTGAAAATTATATTTTATACATTTAAAAGAGAAATAAATCTATGTTAAATTCTATGAATAAATGCGGAATTTAGTTTAATTATTAAAAAAAGAATCCACAAATAATGTATCAAATTATAAAATCATGACACATTAGTCCATTCATCTGAAATTTTTTGGAGTGTATATTTTTATTAAATATGTTGCCAATCTCAGATAGCGGCCACGGGATCGCGGGATGACTGCTATTGCGAAGGCCAAAAACATGTATATAAACTAAACGTAAAATACAAAAATACTATAAAAAATAAAATTTAAAAAAAGCAAAATTCACAAAATTAAAGGGAATAATCATACTTAATAACCAACATCAAAATCAAGTTCTAATAGTAATTGTAATCAACAAAATAGAGAACATAGCAGAAGAAACAGAGTAGACAAAATAGAGTCACAAAAAGAACAAAAACAGCGGAGCAAGAACAGTGGCGATAGAGGAAGAACGAAAACGGTTTCTTTTTCACAATGCTGAACCAACCCTTTTGTGGATTTATAATAAAAAAATTAGGGATTAAGTGGGTGCAGAATGATCTAGATACCCTTAATGAAGAATAAAAAAAAATCAAAGAAAGTAAAATAAAACTTGTATTATTCAAAAAGTCTTAGAGTGGGTCGAATAGCGGATCGCGTTGATAGCGGGATTCACAGTCGGAAGCACCGGTGGCAAATGGGTTTTCCAGGTCGATGACATTGCGGCCAGCCCCTCCACTGCACCGAGATAGCGGGATTGCACGGGAACACACTGGGATTGACAACATAAAGACTAATATCTTTTCATGTTATATTCAATTAATTGGCCCACTGTTTAATGACTTTCTAGATCATCCCTGACTATAATATAAGGCTATGTTTGGATATGTCATAGTGAAGTGGGGCAGAAGGGAATAAAAGTTGGATTGTTTGGATATTTTAGGACGGAATGAATATTTTGAAAAAGATTCCATCTCATTACTCCCAAATTGGAGGGGAACAAAAGTGAGGGTAAGTGATGGAATAGGATGGAAAGTATTCCATTATATTCCATTTCATTTCATTCTCTTTTTGACAATCCAAACAATGGAACATAAACTTATTCCATCTCATACCATCAATCCAAACCTAAGCCACACAAATGACATTTCAACTCTGTTACAAAGAAAACAAATTCTCTTACTAATACGATTCCAGTATGATATCTACTCAATCAGAAATCGTGCCTTTAAAATCAGATTCAAAAACCAAATACAGATTAAGGTCAAAAGCAATTACATCAAGTCAAATATGAGAATACATGAATTCAAAATAATGAACAATATAATAACCTGCCCATAGTTCAAAACTCCAGCAGAAGGATTCAATTCAATGTTCCCAAAACGCTTAAGTTCACCCTTAGAAAAGGTTCCATCTCGAGTACATTTCATAATATACATATAATCAGTAGGTTGAAGACCAAATCCAAGATTATCCCAATCTATATCAGCCAACTCAATCGCCTCACTGTACCATTCAATATCATCATCGCAATCACCGTCAAACATTAAAACTAAAACAAACGATTATTAATTAAAAAAATGAAAATGAAGGAAGAACCTGTAATTAGCAGAAACAGCGGAAAGCCTGAAAGGAGAAGAAGCTTCGAAAACATTCTGAGAAATGGATGGAAACTGCTTTTGAAACTGTGAAACGGGAGAGAGTGAAAAACGGTTAGGAATGAAGAGAGAGAGAGAGAGAGAGAGAGGGAGGGAAATGGAAATTACCTTGAGGGAGAGTGAAGGTTTGAGTGGAAATGAGGAAGAAAGAAAAGGGGAAGAGTGGCGGGAGAGGCAGATCGAGGAACTCAGTCGTATGCCAGTAAGGGCGGCGCTGCTCTCCATTTTATCAATCTTAGTAGCAAACGACAAAAAACACTGAATTTATTTTCCCTCAGATGCTTATAATTATATGATGGTATGGTAGAGTGAGGTCGCGATGGGATGAAGAAAGGAAATAAAATGCAATAATTGGTAATTAATTTACGATTAACGATTATTTTCATTTTTTATTAGTTATAGCGTCAAGCGATCACGCATGATACCGTCATATCTTACCTATTATCCATGGGTTAGTCTTGACCAAGCGCATGTGGACCTATTTGGTTTTTTCATACTCAAGGTTCTACGAAACACTACAATATTACTTTTATATTAATATTAATATAATACTCCAATTATTTATTTTAGATATTAATGAATTTTTTATTATTATCAATATTATGACTTTTATAATATTATATTCAATTCAATAATTCATCTTAAAAAAAATTAAATTTTACAAAAACAACTACAACAAAGAATCATTCAAATATTGAAAGAATTAAAAATTGTAAAACATGTCAATTTCATTTGTCGTGTTCCACATCGTCATTAATCTAACTAAAAATAGACGAAAATGGAACAGTCTAATATAATAATAACAATAATGTGTAGTTTGTATTAATATATTAGTAATTATAAAAGAACATGGATAGATACTTTTGTATATACACTTTAAGAAAGGATATTTTTGTTATTTTATTAAATGTATAGTTTTCTTTTTTCTCACTTTTCTCTTACTTTTAATCATACTAAACAATTAAAAAATCACTCTCCAATTTCCATTCACTTTCTATCTACTTTTATTCCTCTTATATCCTTTTCTCTTACTTTCTTTACTTAGACAATCCAAACAAAGCATAAAATGTTGAAAATCTCATTCTCCGCCTTTTTAAGGTAAGTTGGTGGGCACCCTTTCAATTTTGAAAAATATATATTAATTGATAAGTTCACAAATATATTTATAAAAAATAAATAAATAAAATTAATGATCATTCTAGAAAGCATAATATAAAAAAACTAATCCAATAAAAATAAATAACTTATCATTCAAACATACATGATTGTTCATCCAAAAATATAGAACAATTCAACAAGAAAACTAAAATAAAAAGATAATGTATCAACAAATTCACATACTACTAAAAAAACATAATGCTTAAAAACATGAAATCATAAAAACTGAAGTCCTCTAATATTGTGTGAATAAGTAAATGTAGTACTTCAATTTTGTCCAATTATTTAAAAAAAATTTAAAAAATAACTCCTGAATATTTGTCATAATTACTATTTTCTTAAAAATGGTTAAAAAAACAAAGAAACAAAATAATCAGAGTGAAAATTAATAAATTTAGCACAAACCTAAACTAATTTTAAGTTTGTCTTTGGTCCATGGTTGCCTCTAATTCCTAGTAGTTTTCTTTTACTTTTAATCATACCAAACAATTAAAAAATCACTCCCCAATTTTCATTCTATTTCTATTTACTTTTATTCCTCTTATATTATTTTCTCTTACTTTATTTACTTTGACAATCCAACAAAGCATAAATGTTGAAAATCTCATTCCCCACCTTTTTAAGGTAAGATGGTGGGCAGCCTTTCAAATTTTTTAAAAATATATTAACTCATAAATTCACAAAAATATTTGTAAAAAATAAATAAAAAAAATTAAAGATCATTCTAGAAACTATAATATAAAAAAAATAATCCAACAGAAATAAATAACTTATCATTCAAATATACATGATTGATCATTCAAAAATATAGAAAAATCTAACAAAAAAACAAAAATAAAAAGTGAAAGTGTCAACCAATTCACAAACTACTAGAAAACATAATGCTAAAAACATGAAGCAATGTTAGGTGGTCCAGTATATTACCGGTGGATGTATCCATTTGAAAGGTAACTTTTGTGGTTGATTTTTTAATAGATTACTAGGTTTATTATAACTTACTTAATAGACATTTAATGATTAAATGTCCAGATGTATGGGAGTCTCAAAGCGGACAGTGACAAACAAGGCTAGGGTTGAAGGCTCCATATGTGCTGACTATATACAATGCGAGACAACTTATTTTTGTTCTCATTATTTCAAGTCATTCAATTTGTTGTCGACCACAAATTTAAGTAATAATTGTCATTTAGAATGTGATGATCTCCAACCTTCACTATCCATCTTGCTGAAACGAGGTCGACCTAGTGGGAAGTATGGAACACATTATCTAACATATAATGAATGGAAATCTGCTGAAGTACACTTGTTGATTAATTGTGATGAAATTAAACCATATCTTGAGTAAGTGTTCATCATAATGCGTGGAAAGTTATATTGATGCAAACCATATATACGTATTTACTTATGAACTATGTGGTTGTTGACAGCTTATTCTTGGAGAATCACTCAATCAATGAAGAAGAAGCATCTAGACGTATACATGTAGAGTTTCCCATATGGCTGAAAGCATATGTAAATAACGAGGCAAATGAAGTGACCAACAAAGACATAATAGCACTATCTCGTGGTCCTTCATCAATGGCAATATCTTGGAACATTTACTTTGTTAACGGGTACACGTTTCACACTAAGGTCTACAACATTAATAAAAAGACAATCAATAGTGGGGTGCATGTAAGGGGTCTTATTGAAGGAGGAGAAGATGATTATTATGGCACGATCAACTATATCATAGAACTAGATTACTTTGGTCTGAAGGACAAGGTTGCATTATTTTATTGTGAATGGTTTGACCCAACAAAAAATAGGGGTACAAAGATTCATCCACAATATCAAATTATTAATATTAAGATGGATAAATGTTATCGTCTTTATGATCCTTTCATCCTGGTGCAAAAAGCAAGACAAATATATTATGTCCCCTATCTAGAAATGTGTAGAGATAAGCGTGGATGGTGTGTGGCAATTACCACAAAACCAAGGGGTCACGTGGATATTGACAACACAGAGGATGAAATGCCTTATCAATCTGATGGGATGTCACATGTTCTACCAATTGCATAAATATAACCAATATCTTGTTTACGTGACAACTCACAAGTGGATGTGTTCGAAGAGATTTTTTATTTTTGATTGTAGTGAAGGGATTAAGGATAGTGATCGAACATATTACAATAATATTTTGTATTGCACAATATTAGAGTTTATTTTATGTATTTTGTATTACACTGTGTATTTTGTACTTAAGCAACTTGCTGATTCTGATAAATTGGTTATGTATTATGTATTTTGTGATCGAACATATTACAACTTGTTGATTTTGTATTATGTATTTTGATAAATTGTCTACTTAAACAACTTGTATTTTGATAAATTGTATTATGTATTTTGTATTGCATTGTTTATTTTGTATGTACGTGACATTTTTTATTTACTCTTTTTTACTTTATGACAACAGATGACTAACAAAGGTGGCGGTGATAAAGGAAAGGCCCATCCTACTAGGGGTAAACCAAAGATGTTGCGACCGGGTAAACTTAATGAGCAGCGGGATGTCATACGTCGCAACTTGTCTACCACTAGGCCACTTCATTGTTCGTCTCCAGCCCCGTCTCAGCCTCCAATATCAACTAATATTGTAGCACTTGCTGATACTATAACACCACCATCCCACTCGACACCATCTCCTATCCATGCCTCAACCCCTGAGGTATTTGTCTTTATGCCGACTCTAGGTTTAAGTATTCATACCATAGGTGCCTCTTCACAACATTCCCCACATGAGGCTTTGGTAGAGAAGAATGTGGAACAAACTTCCGATGGTCATGAGGATAGGGTGGAAATTGGGGACCACAACCCAGATGAGGAGGTGGGTTAAGGGAATGTTCCTCCTATCGTGCGTGTGAGAGATGATAATGGAAAAGTCATTATACGACTTTATGGTAAAGGATAAGTTACAACAATTGTTTATTTTCTTAATATTAGCCTATCTATGGTTGGAGTGCAACCACTGACATAATTAGACAAGATTGGTTTGAAAAGTTTGCGGTAAGTCTTTGAATATAATTATATGTTCAATTCATTTTTCTAGCATATAGAGAGAATCGTGTAATCTGTTTTGTTGATAGTAGTTAGTACATATATACTTTTTTTTTATTCCCAGGAGAAGGTATTGTGGGATCCTTGTCATAATGATATTGTGAAACGTTTGTTTGAACAAAAGGTCGCTAAAAGACTATCAGATATACTTACAAAGGTGAGGAAAAAAGGGACTCGACCTAGTTGGATAGGTGAGGAAGCTTGGACTGGTCTTCAAGCATATTGGGAAGGTACATCATTCAAGAACATCTCCAACCAAAATAAGACCAATCGAGCTTCAACAAGAGGCGGGGTTGTCCACACCTCAGGCCGCAAGGCTCATATTGATGTTGCGATTGAGCTCGTATGTATTAAATTTACATTTACTTAAAATTAATACAATTTAATGTTATGATTTCTAGTTCTGAGTTGTGATCCGATAGTCTTGATTTTATTTGTAGAGCAATAACCTTCAAAGATATTTACTTCCAGATGAGTTATTTTTGACAACCCACAAGAGAAAAATGGCGTTTAGGTTGATAGTCGCGCAAAATCTACCTATGTATGTTTTTTATTTATGTAAATTCTTTATGCAAATTCTTTATATTACAAATCAACCAAAAAATAATATGATGTCATTTATACCTAAAAGAACAATTCCTTTATTATACACTTGTTTGTTTAATTTATTTTAGAAATTTGATCATATATTACGTTATTAATTTATTCCATTTATCAGGGAACATTTAAAAAAATTTGGAGGAAGTACAAATACAAATTGGCGAAACAAGTGAAGAAAGTGGTAAAGAGATAGATAGAGGGACAATATTTAAATTATGGACTGAATCTGCAGGGGGTCGCACTCGTTGTCGAGTTTATGGTACAGAAGACTTGTCCATTAACGTCCGACAGGGGTGTGTATCGCTTACACAACATTCCTATAATCCTTCTAATTCTATGACTGGGATGTCTTTAGAAGCACAGAGGGCAGCTAGAATTAGAGTTCAAAGAA
The DNA here is from genome assembly GCA_037974835.1 of Cicer judaicum. Classification (NCBI taxonomy): domain Eukaryota; kingdom Viridiplantae; phylum Streptophyta; class Magnoliopsida; order Fabales; family Fabaceae; genus Cicer; species Cicer judaicum. The sequence goes on from JBBPBS010000738.1 coordinate 13,089,002, forward strand.
GTTATAGAATGATTTTGATGCATTAAAGCAATTTTTTGGAGATAAAATTAACGCTTTGAACCATTAATCAGCTGGTGGATCATCTATTACGAGTCATCCTCCTTCGCATCCTCATTACGATCATAATTTGGATGACGTGTCGCTTGACGAACGTTGATGTCATAGTTATGCTTACTTTTTGTAGTAATTGGTTGACAATTATATATTAGGTAACTTTGTTAAAGTTGTTATTCGATACTAATTGTTATTTTGTAGTTTCAAAACACGTGATATTTTGTTATGTTATCTAATACTCTGTGCGTTTGTTATAATGTCAATGAATAGCTTTTAATGTTTATTAGCAATCAATTATATTATTAAAAAAAAATGAAATTCAGCAAACCAAGGGTTGCAAAAATTAAAAATAACATTAAATAAATTTGAATTTAGCGTCGGTCTATCTGACGCTACTTTAAAATTCAGATTTCCACTTTAGCGTCGGTAGGCCGATGCTATTAATTTTGTTTACTTTTGTTGACCTTAGCATCGGCCATCTGACGCAACTATTTTCCACCCCAGCTGACGTGGCATCTAATATTTTAGCGTCGGATGGTTCAAATTCAAACGTAGCATCCCCAAGCGACGCTAATATAGCGTCAGATAGTATTTGTCCGACGCTAATAATTAGTTTCTGCCGTTCTAGTCTAGACCCGACGTTAACGTCGGCTTTTGCCCTGTTAGCGCGGCTTTTGACCGACGCTAAATTCTGTTGTTTTAGTAGTGATACCTATATAGAAAAGGAATATCAAGTTTTTGTACGAGTTTTTATTTTAATTTATTCTTCTTTATTTAGATTATAACTTTTTTTTAAAAAAAAGTTTATACATATATATAAAAAAGACACCAAGTTTTTTTGTAACTTTATTTATTTAATTTCAATTTTATAAATTTTATCATTCAAATACATTTATTTAAAATAATTGTATAAATCAATAACTTCTATTAATTTTATCACTTAGTTAAATTTTTAATTAGGTCCATATAGTTTAAAATTTGTCAATGGAGTATTCATCTTTCTAAAAACATTAAGTCATTATTCACTTATTATCTTTGACTTTTACCAAATTAAATTAAGTTCTTACTCGTTGCCTTTACTAAATTTGTATAAAAGTTTGGATGGTGTATTAGAACTAATTTAGCAACATTTATTTCAATGGACCATCCTAGTTTTTTCACACAAAGAAAAGTACCATGGGAGTCTCCTTAAACTTTAATTCAATTGATTAGTTTGTATGTTTTGTTTGAAGTTCGAAATATTACAATTATACGAATTAATTATAATCATATTCATAAAAAAAAAAATATCATCATAATTTATATAAAAATTTCAATTATGAGAACTTATTCAATGGAGTAGGTCTCTATAACTTACTAATTGTTAAATAAATAATTTGATTTTTTTAAATCATATAATTAATTAAATAATTTTATCAATACCCCAACTTTAATTGTCTAAACTATTATCAATATGTTTTATTATTATTACTATTATTACTATTATTGTTATTATTATAATTAAATGAATGGATTAATTCTTTATAAAATCACATGATGTGATAATTTACTCATTACATGACCTATTAGAAATTTGAATGATAAATGTATAATAAATTTTAGTATTTTTTTTATGTTATTTATGATCACTTTTATAATTAACACGATAATTATAATAAGAATAATAGTTATTATTATGACTTATATGATTTATGATAAGATATAAATAATTTGTATTAGTAGGAATTTGAGTGGATAGTAACTATTAAAATACTTGTTGAATGCTTAACAAGAGGTGCAATCCACTTAGGAGGAGTGTGTCTGTCAATCTTCCAATCAATAAATTAAAAGGAAATAGATATAAGAATATGAATACAAGAATAGAAATAGTGTGTGTTGGAGAAATATTGTAAAATAGAAAGAAGAGAAGAAAAAGAGAGAAGAGGAATAGGGAGAGAATATAGAAGGTGAGATGGAAAGAAAAAAGGAGCAATAAAATGAGAAAAAAGTTGAGAGAAAGAAAAAGGAGACAAAGGAAATTGTGAGATATGAAATGGAATGAAGGATGAAGATAACATCGAAAAATGGCAGCAAGAAAACAAGAAGATATAGAAGATTAAGGGCTCAACCGTGTAAAAGAATAGAAGAAGAAAAATAGTCAAATTTAGGGTTAATATTCTTGGATGTTTGAAAAGGAAACATAAAGCTCAACAATTGTGGATTTCATCTCCTTTGATTTTCACTCTTAGAGTTAACATAGAAATTTCTCTTAAAACCTTTCTTAAATGTGTTTAGAGATTTTGATTGCATGTTGCTAATATATGTTCATGATTTGCAAGTTTGGGTATTGAGATAATCCTATTTGATTTATTGTCTTGATTTATTAATAATGCATCTTGGTGTTTGCATTAATTATTATAAAAATTAATTTTATTACGATTATCGAGTGTTGTGGTTGAGTTGATGATGTGGGAACCAAATTGATTTCATACTTAGAATTTTGATATTAACAAAAGTATTTTACGATAACAACATATTTGACTTTGTAAACAATGAAAAAATATTAATGTTTTGGAAGACAATCTAAGAGACACGAGATAGGGAGGAGGAATAAATTAATATAAGATTGTGACAAAAGAGGAAATATACAAACCTGTTGATAGTTTAACTCGAATTTCAATAAATAAATAAGTGTGATTGTCTTTTCAAGCATACATCAAAATCATTAAAAGATGATTTAAGAGGAGCATTTAAAGTAATTTGTGGAGTTCACACTCATGCATTGTCTGATATTTTGGAGATACATGCATTTGTTGGACGTTTACATAAATAGAAGAAAAAACATGTTCATAACTTAACAAAATATAATGTTGCACTCATGCACATATTACTCTCATTGCAAGACCGATAAAAGAACAATGTTACTAAGATCTCACAAATATATAAACAGAGGAGTATGGTTCGATTGCACTTGAAATATCTTATGACAAATATGCAATTGTAAAAAGTTATTTAATATTCCACTATAATAACTAAGCCAATCTTAAATTATTTTGTCTAATTTTTATTATATTTTACAATAATATATTTATTAGTTAAATAAATTGGTATTCCTCACAATTTTTTAATCTATATATATAATAAGTTTTTTAAACTTTTAGTCCAAAAATTTGTGTTTTATTTTTCACCATTGCTTTTGAATTAATTCAAGTGTATTTTTTAAATTTTTAAATCATTTTTTTTTCAATTACGTGTAAAATATTATAACCATTTCTCTTACAAAAATTTATAACTTTTTAATAATTGATAAATTAAATTTGAATTTTAAACTTTTTTATTTAACACAACACAAAACATAATATTATAAATATAATAGCAAATTGTTTATATTTAATCAAATAGACCGATCTATTACACCCATCTACGCAATTTGCAGGCTTTGAATATTTAATCGATCAATTTTATTTCCAGTATCATATTGATCTGCTCCATTGGGAGTTATTTTCAAGCCTTCATAAGAACCACAACAAAATAAGAAGGTGAATAAAAAAATTGAGGGGGTGAAGAAGACCAAACAAGGCATGCTTCTAAAAAAAATGTAAAAATCCATTTAATAAAGGTTGAGTGGGTTGTTTGGATTCACGTCCTAGACCACTAAAGTACAATAGGCCACTCATATGATGTTGTTTGGTTTTTAAATTACCCGAGCCACATTCCATCTGAGATGAACCTATGCATGTGTTTTTACAAAAATGTTACTATTATATTTGATTGTTTTATATTATATTATTTTTCTTTAATATATTGATTTTCAATTTATAATTTTAATTTTAATTTTCAACTGGGACATAAGAGTAGTATTTTTTATTATTACCTTTTTTTTAATCATATTTAACTTTTAACTTTTTTAAAAAATATTTAATTTAATATTCATTTTTGTTTAAAAGTTTAATATCCTATAAACAATTGAATTCAATAATGCAACATAAATTTAATAATTATTTAAAATAAAAATATAACATAGTTTTAAGTACAAACGTTAATTAAAGCCCACTTTGACAAATATACATCTAAAAGTAATTTTGATCCAAACTATTTAAACAATGTGAATTGATAAAAATTACTAATTACTTATATGTAAGTTTAAACATAAAGCAATTTACCTTCACTTTACTTGCTATATTTTTCTTCTTTTTATTTATTGTGTAAGTTTTATTGTTAAATTAATTAGATAAAAAAATTACACTGCTAGTAATAAAAATGCACGCTTTGTTTCCAATGGGCTCTATTGCCTTAACTTTGGGCCAGAGAAAAGTCGATCTTCTTTAATTGTTGGGCTATGTTTTCATGATGATTCTATATCCTCCTTCCAAATGTCAGTAGGTTCTACTATATACACATTTTCTTAATTCCCTAGTTCTTAAATCTTGATACTCACACTATGCTATGTTTTATATTATTCGTTTACAATTATATTATTTTTATTTAATTGTTTTTTTAAAATTATACTTATATAAAATAAGATTAAATTATAGCGTGTACCGTTATTTTCCGATCAGTTAATTTTATCTTTTGTTTCAAATTAATATTTTTATTATATTTTAAAAAAAAATTAAAATTAGATATCTTTATAAAAAAATGTTAAATTATTTGTATTAAAATAAATAAGATGAGAGAATGCTATAAGACTGGACTTCTCCTCATACCAATTGGAAAATCATTTGAAAGTGGAAAGGACCTCGTCGAATCTAGCATTCATTTGGCTTATGTCACATGAGAGATTTTTGACAAATCATACACAACACAAATAGACTCCAACAATCTCTATTGATTGCAACCAGTGTACGGACACCGAAGGATCTTTGATTCATGTGCTAAGGGATTATCCATATGCGCTATAAGTATGAATTAGACTTATTCCTACTAGTAAAATAACTCATTTTTACTCTTTTCTTGCAGGGATTAGATATCTTAAAATCTTATAAGAATTTTTACTCAAAGCAATTTTTGAAAAAATTGTCCTAATAACGCAACTAAAACAATCATGCATCTTGTGAAGAAGATCGAGAATGGAAATCATGCGAAGAACATCTCTTAAAACTAGAGATCATGCATGTCAGTTGGAGTCAACCAAATAACAATTGGGTCAAGCTCAATTGTGATGATTCTTACAATATTTCTACATCAATTACTAGATGTGGAGGCATTTTTTGGAATTCTTATGGAAATCGGATTATGGGGTATGCGCGGAAAATTGATATGTGTAATGCTTTAATTTCACTATTGAGATGTGGACAATATTGCATGAGTTGAAGTTAGTTTAGTAATTGGTAAGAGAGGATTACAAACCTAGTGGTCTAGAGTGACTCCAAAGTCTTGATAAATATGTTATGTCAATAGCACGTGGATGGCCATATTTTTCCAACATTAGTTCGTAGAATCAAAAAGATAACTTAGCGGAACTGACATGTCAAATTCAATATTACATGACGTGAAGGAAATTATTGTTATATCAACTAGTTAATTATAGTCTTACCTTAAACAACATTGAATTCTTCATTATCTCAGCTCTTTTGTGGAATGCATTGAAGATCTTCTTAGTTGATGATATTATGAAATTTCCTTCCTTAAATTTATTGGGGTTGATTGTTAATTACTTTTTTGTTTCCTTTTTCTCAAGGCCTTTAGACCATCTTTTGTGAAAGAAAAGAAAAAGAGAGAGGATGTTAAAAGAATCTTATTTAAATGATAATGATTTTATTATCATTATTTTTAAAAAATTTAAAATGAAAGAATAGTGCTACCAGAAACAGTTCCAGAAAGTTATCATACTAGATATCAGAAATAATAATATAATAATAATAATAATAATAATAATATAATAATAATATTAATGCATTTATGTTCACTATTCATTTTCATAAACACATAATATAATTGAGAACAATTGATAGTGTATTTATTTTCATAGTCCATTTTTATAACAATTATAATATATCTAATATATAATTGAGAAAAATTAAGAATGTAATTAATTTGTATATTTTGTGTATGATTACAAAACTATCCTTTTATATCTAGTAAATCAAAAGAATAGTATATTTCGTGATAAATATTTGTTCAAAATATATAATTTATAATTGGAGACCATAAATACAATATATATGTTTATATTTGTTTTAAATATCATAATAGTAATATACGGTAGAGGAGGGGTAATGACACTGCATACTCTTGTTTTATATATATATATATATATACTTTTTTGATATTTTAGTGTAAGGTAGAGAAAATTTAATTCAATCTTATGGAATATTTATGTTTATTAATTCTAATATTTATTTTTTTGATTATACTAAATTATTACTTTTTTTTTGGATTATATTAAATCACTAGAGTTAACGCTAATGATTCTGTAATCTTAAAAGATTAAATTAAAATAAATAAAAGAATGATTTTCAACGTAGAAAGATGTTTATCAAAATATTTTTAGGGTTAGATAGATGGGTTGTAACTTGTAGTATTGATATTGCATAGTGTAGTGTCGACATTGAGTTAGCCAATTGTTTCCTTGAATATGACATTTGGTACGCTGAATTGAGCTGAGACATATATATAATATATTGATATTGAAAAAGGAAAAAGGAAATAAAAAATCTAACATGTAAATGTTAGAAAGAAAGCAAAGAAATGAAGTATTGAAAAAAAGGATGAAAGAGGATGAAAGAGGAAGAAAGCAACATGGTCGGCTGAACTTAAAGTCAGGAACAAACAAAAACATCACCAAAACCTTATCTCAAATTATCATCAGTGATCCCTTTATTCTACGCTCCATAATCATCTACCTCCCACGGAATCAAATACCCATCATACCAAATCATTGGTGGACCCATGTGTCTATGCTTCCTCACACATCCCCTCCTCGTGCCCCTATCGTTATACGCCACTTGATTCATTTTATCTTAACATATAATAATATATTCTACAAAAACTTTTACGTTACTATAAAAAAATGTTTATTAATACTATAAATATTTTGACTAAATTAAATATTTTAATATATTTATTTATTTAATTTTGACATCAATAATTAAATAATTTTTTTATAATTAAAATTATAACAAAAAATATCATTTTAAAATAAATTAAAAATTTAATGATGTTAAATTTAAAATATAATTAAATTCTTTCATAAATAGTATGTTATTCAATTATTAATAATTTAATTTAATAATATGAAAATATTTTAATTTTTAAATATACAATAAAAATTCCCATTATTTAATTTTAATTATATATATTTCACATACACAATATTTAATGAAAAGGGTGGGAGATGACATTAGAACCACCACCGGTTTGTTTGGTTTTATGTCACTTAATTTGTTGTGTGTAGAATCAGATTGCTTAAATTAGTTATTTGATTAATGCCAACACTAAGGGCACGGTTGCATCGGTCATTAGTCTATCACAATATTATTGTGATTATGCCCAATCATCCCACATTTAGTCTAGTGAAGTGAATTTATGAAGAAAAAAAATTATAATTTAATATATCTTTAAATTCTATTTTCCTTTATTACATATATAAACAAAAACTTAATTTTAGTTCAAATTTAAAATCAAATATATTTTAATTTTTTTATTTATATTTATAATTATAGATATTAGTTGAATCGATAATGACTACTTTAACTTTTTATTATGTTAGACAATTTTTTATGGTAATCATCTTGATTTGAACCTTGGATCCATTGTTGCGTGTAATGATTTTCAGATAATACTTGTATTCCGTATATATCTAAAAATAAAATAATACTTAATATATACTATGATGTATACTAAACAATATATCCAATGTAATGTTCACATCCATGTATGAAAGCATTTCCCTTTTTTCTTTGAATTTTAGTTTCTTCCCTGTTTCAAAAAGTCAAATTCTATCTACCTGAATTGGGTCCCAAATAATAACAAAAAAGCAACGGTTACCCATCTATTTTTCTATTTAGTATTCAGCCACTTGCTGACAAATTAAAGCTCCGCATAATCCTGTTCCTAAATTATTTGGTACGTGACATCTAAGGGATTATATTACTCATTCAATGATTAACAAATTGTGATTTGTGGCTTTTTAATACTCTTAATCGATGGAGATTCCTTTTTAGGCAAAAAAAAAAAAAATACTACCAATCAACTAAAGCATGGTTGGTTGTAGACTGTAGACTCTTCTTTGAAACACTTCAATTATTTTTTTCTCAAATCAAATAAATAAAAATATATATATACCTAACGTCATAATTACTCATCCATGACGTAATAAACAAATTCGATCATATAAGTTCCTAGATAAATTCCTTACCGGTAGAAATTAGTCATGACTCAATTGTAAAAATTATTTATTAAAATATTTTCCAATTTATAATATAATTAATGATTTTTTTAATTGTAATCTTGAATAATATTACATGACAGATGCTAACAAGTGGTATAAACATTTGTTAAAGAATTAAAAAGAAAAAAGTCAATTAAAAAAATTATTATTTTTTATATAAAACTTTCATTTTTGATTACTTAACAAGTGTCTCTAGACATTTGTCAGCAAGATCTATATTACATATATCCTTTTTAAAATTTTTTTTTACACTTTTCATTAATATAACAATAAATGAATAAATATTTTTTAAAAAATGATCAATTGAATAGTCACGAAAAGTGCCACAAAGTGAATATTATTTGCTATTCGAAATTAAGGTAGACTTTTTTGAATCAAAAATAATAAAATATTAAAAAGAAAAAAATTTGTCTAATCTTTTTGACCTTGTTAATTATGATCAAAAGAGGATATTGGAATTAGATTCAGGTTCGAAAAGATAAACAAATTGCATTCTTTATTTAAAAAATAATAATTTGTACCTGCCCACTTTTGTGTACCCATTGATGATGCTTCTCGTTGAACTTAAACCGAGATGCGTGGGCTTATTCCCATCGAACATACTGCTCCGTTAATTCGTTATATATTATTATATGATAAAAAGGATAATTTGATTCCGTTGATTTCAACTTAAACCTCTCATATTTTTCTCTATACATTTTTCCCTATTACAGAACCAGTATATTATCATGCATTCCATTACCAACAATTTGGGGTCCATACACTAGCCAGTTCATTTTTTTATAAACTCCATTTTTAAGGGTATATACATCTATAAAAAAAAAAACTATTACTTTGGCTGAATTTTTTATTTTTAGTTTTATAATATGCTCAACTATTTATTATTTTATTTATTTTTATCTCTACTATAAATAGTTAATAATTTTATTGACAAATTAATATTGTATTAAATTTTAAACACTATAAATAAATACAAATAAAACAAAAACGACAACTACATGGGAGATTATTAAGTAAAGTCATAGCTTAGTTACAAATATTGCATAATACACTTGTTAGATGACTGGAAAAAAATGAATGAATTTGATTTCAAATTGATCTCATTACTTTGAAAATTTGGTTCTCTAATCTTGACTGGGATATTGTGTTCTAAAAAAAAATTAAAGATCTTAAATTATTTGAGAATTTAAATGTGTCACTAAACAAAAAATATAAATTTATTTTTCATTGATAAAAAGCTAAAAAAATTATAATTGACTTTATGAACTAATCAAAATTTGGTTCTTGAACTAATTTGTTTTAATATGGTCCATGGATTTTTGAATAATTTATAAATAGGTCCACGAATATTGGATCAAATTACAAATTACTCACATTTTATGAATTTAATTATAATTATTTAAACTTTCAAAATTTAAAGAAAAAAGTATTATTCATTGATGATCTAATTTAAAATTATTTAATATTGATCGATAATTTAAATATTCAATTGCATTTTTTAAAACTTAACTAAAAAGAGATTAATTTCTATATGTAGGTCGTATATATAT